>WOXC01010817.1:0-210000 GCA_011680675.1 Gymnobelideus leadbeateri
GGATACAAATACAAGAGAGAAATTCAGCCCTTGTCCTAAAGAGGCTTGAGATCTAATGGGCAAAGATGAAATACAAAAGGAAACCAAAATAATTGCATGTGGTGCGGGAGGGGGGAGAAACTGGGAGAGGTGAGGTAAGGGAAAGTGTTTGGAGTGGGGTATGGTGAAGTCAGTCAGAGAAGTCCCAAAATATATAGCCAGGCAAGAAATGAGTAGATTGCCAAGATATTTGGAGATATCTTGCTTTCCAGAGCTAAGGCCCAGCAAGAAGGCTGTGCCCTGAGCTTGGCATAATAACAGTCCTTTGCACTCACCCTCTGGCTGATCTCAGCACCAGCAAAATTACACAATTATTTCATGCTAGCACCCAGTATTCTTTGAGTTTGGACAAGAACCTATTATAGTACCCATGTTCTGATCATGAAGTCCTGCTATGAATGAAATGTTACATTTTGTGTGGAGTATGGGGGACTCCAAATATCCCCTACCCAGGAAAATCAAAAGTCAGAGGTATCTTGAGGAAGGAACAGGAAGTTTATTTAGTTCTCACAAGAAGAGGGCATCTCTTCACCAGTATGAACCAGCAGAAGGAGGCATGTTACAAAAGACAGAACAAGAATTTATACCCTAATGAAGTCAAGCCCGCTCCTCCCAGCTATCTCTTCTCCCTCAGTGGTGAATAACAAAAAAGCCCACAACTACCCTTATTAGCTGGGAGAGGGGACAGGGAACTTGGTATAGTTCAAGTTCTTATTTGCCAAAGGCTAAAGCAGGGAAGGGGAAAAGGGTTATGACAAGCAGGGGTAGAGGCTGAAAGTCCCTGAAGAGGGCCTAAAGCTGATAAAGGTGGGGCAAAGAAAGGTGGAGATCGAAAGACTCCAGAAGGTGGCCTAATGCTGATAAGGCTGGTATGACACACAAGGGTGGAGGTCCAAAGACCCTGAAGGGGCCTAATGCTGGTGTGGTTGTAGTAAAGAAGGGGGAAGGAAGGGAGAAGCCAAAACTCAGGCTGGTTCCCACAAGAAAACTTATGGGCTGAGAGGTTTCATTTTTCCCGTTCACATTGTTGCTGTTACCCTTCATTGTTGGGGCTACAGCTTACTGTGAAGCCAATGGTATAAGTATTGAGATCTACCCACACTACCTTGGTGGGCTCTGGGCTCCAGCACATGTGTGTTTGCTTGTAAGCCATTTCCCTCACTTTAAAATTAAATTTCTATTTGCTTCCTCACTCTCCTATCTCTAGCCTGCTTTGGCCTCAACCACCCACAAATTAGAGACCAGTTCATGTTAGGTTGATAGGCTACATAAAGAAACAAACAAAAAGTTTTCCTATCACCTGGGCAATTGAATGTGAACATCATTTTTCCCCACATAGATCTGAGCTTCCCCAATGAGGGGGGATATAGCTTGTGCCCTCTTCAGGATGAGTAGCAGCTGCTTCCTAAAGAGCCCCTTTTGTGAGGAATCCCCCTTGAAATAATTCCCTTCCTTTGGCTGAGGATGGCCTCTTATTCACTCAGTTAAGTGGAATGTGAAAATCTTTCTTGTTCCCATCTCGAATATAGGTCCCTTGGCTTCTAGAGATGTCTTCAGCGTCTGTGAGAGTCACAGATGTGCCCAATTTTCACTGAGCTAGTCCATCTCCCTGGCTGCAAGAGAAAAGTAATGTATTAGCTGTAACTGCTGAAATCATATGAGGCAGCATCCCACCTCCCACCCATCCCCCAATCTCAAAGCATCATTTAATAATGAGTCAGAATCACTCCTCACTTTGAAGCTTAGGAACAAAGACAAAGTAGGGCTTGGATTGCATACTGAACACCATTCATTCATAAAGTTCCAAGTTCAAACTATACTTTGTCTAAATATTTCCATTATTTGTTACAATTATTAGCATGTAAGCGTGACTCATAAAAATGCCTGCATTATCCAAGGGGATATGTCCTGAGTGCTAGTGCATTTATTAGTGAATTTAGTAAAATCCCATTTGTGGAGAGTTTTATTAAGGTTGATATGATGTAAGAGGGGCCATCAAACCACAACCTTTATTTCACAAGTCATATGGTTCATAGTAATGTAGACAATAAGCCATGTAGTATATAAAATAAATATTTCTAGATGTTGTAGTAATTTAGCCATTTATATAGTATGTAGGCAAGCATAGCATTTGGTCCAGGTATACTGGCACTCTCTAAGACCTTGTTCTGATCGTCCTCTTTCCCTTCCTCTAAGGCCAGTGGAGATGAAGCTACTAGAGATTCCAGCACATAATGACCCAATCTATATAAACACCTATTAGATAGGATAATATGATCATTTACATATATATATATATATATGTATATATATATATTGGGGGCAGCTAGGTGGCACAGTGAATAGAGCACTGGCCCTGGAGTCAAGAAGGACCTGAATTTGACGTTGGGCAAGTTACTTAATTCCAATTGCCCTGGCTTCCTCCCTTCAAAAAGGCAAAAAAAAAAAAAAACCCTATAATGATATAGAAGGGGCCTCAGAGAACTCAGAGAATCTTAAAGGCCATTTAGTTCAGTGGTCTCTTGTTATAGGTAAGTATGTTGAGGGAAGTGAGGCTCAGGAGACTATGGCTTCACTCTCCAAGGTAATGACTTTTCCATTCATCTGTCCCAGGTATATTTGTTATTGTTTAGTCATTTAGTCTTGTCTGACTCTTTGTGACCCCCATAGACCTAATACCAGTACTGTCCTTGGAATTTTATTGGCAAGGATATTGGAGTGGTTTGCTGTTTTCTTCTCCAGAAACAATCAGGGGTTAAGCGACTAATCCAGGGTTACATAGCTAGTAAGTGACTGAGGCCAGATTTAAATTTAAGTCTTCCTGACTCCAGGCCCAGATCTCTAACCACTATCCAGCTGTAATGTCACGGTATGGAGGTCATCATAAAATGATGAGATTTAGGGGTACTTGAGACCACAAAATACCAGTATGCTGGGTCCTGCCAAATGAATTTGACTCAAGTCTTCTCTCAGCCAAAGAAAAACAAAGTTTATTACAAGTTTGTTTTTGCTGGACACAGAGTAAATATGTTTTAGAAAATTCTATGAAGCTCTCACACAACATAGAGACAGGATGGGGTCTTATATATAGGAAGGTTGTGGGAGGAATCTAGGGATAGTCTAGGGGAAGAGTTTGGGGAGGATCTTCAGGAGGAGTTAATGAGGTCAGGTAACAGTTGATTTGATTAATGGTCCCTAAGAAAGAAATCTAGCCCACCAACCCCAAGATATCTCTTGAATTTCAGCCATCAAAATTTACATTTCTCTATTAGGTTTTAGATCACAGAAGTTTATCCTTTCTGTAGGTGAATTGGGGCAATTTGAAAAATTTATTCAATGTATTTTGTTGTCATTCAGTCATTTTCAGTCCTGTCCAACTCTTGATTTTCTTGGCAAAGATATTACAGTGGTTTTCCATGTCCTTATCCTGCTCATTTCACAGATGTGGAAACTGAGGCAAATAGTGACTTGCCCAGGGTCACTTAGTAAGGTCAGCTAGTAAGTGTCTGAGGTCATATCTTTACTCAGGAAGATGGTTCTTCATGACTCCAGGCCCAGAGCAACATTGAATGGATTCTACTATAACCTTGACCTGAACAAAACTACAGGAACATCATTTTCTACAGTTCCTCACAACTTTCATGTGAAGCCTGGGAAACCAGTATGTTCTTAAGCAGTCTTTACCACTTTTCTATAACTCTTATTTCTTAGGAAGTATTTTTCTTCTTATGTTAAACTTCAGTTCCTCTAATGGTAAGTTTTTCTAGTAAATTACAGAAGATTTGTTGAAAATGTGATCACTTTCCATTTAAAATAAATCTATCTTTACTGATGTTCTAATCTCCATGTTCCATGTTGCACAAAGGTATGTTGACAAAAATTATACAATTGCCTTGTTGTTGGTCCTTCATTTTCAAAGAGGACCAATGGCATCCCAGAGTGATGTCCTGACTTGCAAATGAATTAGATTTAAGTAAGGCCTAGTTAAACAAAGTCTGCAGCCTCACTCTATCTTCCTGAGTCAGAGTGGAAGGACAAAAGTCAGGGTTGGCAACGGTCCAGCATGCAGTGGATGACCTTGGAGTCTTCAATGAGTAAGGAAGCTCTAAATCAGGCCTGCACAACACACAGCCCTTGGGCCACTTATGGTCCACCAAAGAATTTCAGGCAACCTAAAAAAAAAGTAAGGTTGCCATTGCTCACTCTCTTTATCCCATAACCCACAGCAACCAACCATCATCACAATGTCTCTCCTCTAATCTATCTGCTGCCCAAAGAAGTTTAACCAATTTTAATTTTAGCCCCTACCTACTGCCAAGTTGTGTAGGTCTGCTCTAAGGGCTTCTATCACCTTCATGGCTACTATAAATGCTTATGCATTGTAAGACAACAGTGCTAATCACTATCTTAACCGATTTCTTTGTTTTCAACCCAGTTTATTGGGATAACTTTTCAATAGGGCTACATCTCCAAATCTTTGTTGAAATTAGTAGGAAAAGAAGAACTTTACAGAATTTTTCTCAACATTAAAATGTTCCAGATTCTTATTCTGTAAATAGTAAGGAGAGTCATATTCTGCTCACTCTGAACAGGTAAAGTACCTCTCCTGGCTATCATTCCTGTTATAATCTATATGCATATATGAGATGTTAATATGTTCACACAAATATTTTCAAATATGAATAGGAAAAGTACATGTGTGTGTTTGTTTCACAATATTTTTATGTTGACTAATAAAAAATACCAAAAAATACAGATACATTCTAAAACTCAATAACAATGCTTCATTGTGTTTTAGACAATTGATAAATTTCATTCAACTAGATTGAGAGATAGTTATCCAGTTTTCTACTATAAAATTAAAAATGTGTGTCCCTTTCTCAAAGTTGAATATGACTTGCATATGAGCAGATTATAAAAATAGTCCATTTTCCACAAGGGGCCATTACTTTATTTCTCTCAAACATCAGTAAGCAAACCTTTAAAGAAGATTTGACATTTTCTTTCTTTTGAAATCATACTTAAAAAAAAAAAGATCCCTCCTACATTTTGACTCCAGATATTTAAAGTCAGAGTGAAATTTGGATTATCAAATTATTTTTCACTACCTAAGGTAGCCTTTAAAATGAAGAGTTTATAAATGACTAATTCCTTAACTGCTTTGATTCCTTACACTGCTCTTAATTTAAACCATTGTAGGTTCACTGAAAGTTCAATAGACTAGAGGGATCTATTAGTCAGACTTTTTCAGGCGTTCTCAACCTAATTTATATTCTCTCTATCTTTTCAACTCCAATTAAAAGTGGAATTGACAAAAATTATTTCTAAGAAAGAAGAGTTTTCAAGCTTTAGATTTCAAGTACGTAGGTCATAACAGGCAATAGTTCAAGGTTGTGAAATCCGAGTTTGTAAAACAAATTCTATTCAAGGTACACTAATTAAGCACTCACTTTGTATAAGGCACCATGCCAGATGGTATGGATACAAATATAAAAAAAGTCTCTTCCCTCAAGGAACTTACATTCTAGTTGGAACTTAAAACTTATTCAAAGGTAAGTGATGGGCCACTAAATAGATGGTTGATGAACATTAGAAAAGGAAACAGTGATTTTAAAGCGCTATCATGACTTCTTAAAGAACAGGTCATCCCAGATTCACTTCTTTTCCTTTATAACAGGATTAATCACCTAATAGTAAAAAGAGGAGGGGAAGGGTAATGACATAATTTACAGAGATTGTATAACTAATCTGTATATATTTGTTTACATGTTATTTCTTCCATTAGATTGAGAGCTCCTTGAGGGCAGGGACTTTTTTCCTACTTTTTTATGACCCACTGCTTAACACAGTGCTTGTCATGTGCAGTTAGTAAATGTTTATTGATAGATTGATGAATGGACTTCAAGCTCAATATAAATCAGCAGGATGATATGGAAGCCCAAACAGCTATTGGGATCTTGGGATGCATTAAGAGGGTAATAGTTTCTAGGAATAGGGAGGTGATAGTCCCATTGTACTGTGCTCTTGTCAGAATTTAGTCATAGAATTGTGCTCATATGTGGGCACCACAATTTTAAAAAGAAGGCTATTGACAAGCTAGAGAATGTTCAGAGGATGGCAAACAGGATGGAAAAGAACTTTGACTCCATTTTATATAAGGATCCATTGCAAGAAATGATCATGATCAGCCAGGAGAGAACTGATGGGGCATAGGTATTGTCAAACAATGGAAGGGCTGTTGTTGGAGGAGGAACTGGAGGACTCATTCAATTTGGTCACAAAATCAGAAGCAGATAAAATGAGTAGAGTTTGCAAATAAGCAAATTAAGTCCTTATGTCAGGGAAAATTTCTTAGGAATTGGAGCTGTCTCAAAGTTGAATATGACTTGCTTCTCAAGATGCAGTGTGTTCTCCACTCCTTAGAAATCTTCAAAAATAGGAGGATTGCCCCTATGGGTTGCATAGGGGTGTCACTGTGTGACTCAAAAGGAGGCTTTTTTCCCATCACCCTTCTCCAAAGGAGACTTTCATTCCTGCTAGAAGAAGAAGCAGAAGGTTGAGGCAGGAGTCTGCTCTATTCCCCTCTCAGACAGATGGTACCAGGCTAGAATTATATTTTTCTACTTTCATAAATATTATTAGTCTAGGAAATAAGATCAAGTTCAGTATTACTTCTGATCACCTTATCATTATTGGGGTATGAGGGTAGGGGATGGGGTTTCTATATCCTCCAAGGTCTAATCCCTTTCCTACCTAATACCAGTTCCACAATGAATACATATAGCAAATAGCAAAAATTAATTAATTAATCCAAATCATAGTAAAACAGAAATTAGAGAAGACATACCTAGGAGAATATACACTAGACAATACTGAGTGAAGGAGCTCTGTGATTGGCAGCAAGACAACTCTGCTTAAACAAGAAAGAGATATAGATTTAACCCAAGGGGAAGTTTCCTAAAGTCTCTAGAACAGGAAACTGGAGAGAGGGACATGATGGAGACTGTCAGCTCCTCTCATGTGTTACCAGAGTCTTTTCTTTATTTCCCCCCAAAATGCTTTTTTTCTTTTCTTTTTTTCTTTTTCTTTTTTTTTGGGGGGGGAGGGTAATTGGGGTTAAGTGACTTGCCCAAGGTCACAGGGCTAGTAATTGTATCAAGTGTCTGAGGCTGGATTTGAACTCAGGTCCTCTTGACTCCAGGGCTGGTGCTCTATTCACTTGTACCACCTAGATACCCCAGAGTCTTTTTCTTTAGAAACCTGAAGTTGGGTTGGACTTTTTCATCTTCCCTTTCAAATCCAAAACCAAAAGTGCCTGAAGTGAGTTGGGATTTGAAGAATCTCAATGAGGACTGTAGCTTGAAGAATCCTGAAGAAGACTGATAAAAGCTAGAGCTCTGTAGCCCTCACTAGCTCTACTCTGCCCCTCATCCGGTGCAGGGCATTTGTCTCCAATAAGGAGAGAGTCTCATACTAAACGACTTTGGGACAGTGGTTACATATACAAAAATGATTTCTAACAACTCTCATTCACATCATTTTATAAGGTAATAAAACTATCAGGAATGAGAAAATCTGATTTCTGGTTCTGTTTCCCCCACAAATTTACCATGTAACTTTCGGCTATATGACAATATTTTAATAAGTTAAATGTAAAGATATTTATGTACTCCATTATTGACACTGGAATAAATAGGATTCACCAAAAAAATAGTCTTTAGTGTATTTCACCTGTCCCTGTTCTGGGTTTCAATGACTAAGGGCTATACATGTGCTTTAAATGTCTAATGACAAGTAGCCTAGTCAGCCTTTTAGGACCCAGTGCTTAGGCAAAGCAAGTAATGCCTAAGACAAGTTCAAAAGGTTCAATTTCTTTTTCTTCTCTTGCTATTCTGAGAAACTTAACTGTACCTATATCATTGCTTTTATGTAAAAATAAGTTTGACTTTCCCCAAAGCCAACTTAGGGCACTTTTAAAACATAGTTTTAAGTTTTTTTTTTTTTTAAGTTCAAGACTGACTATAGTAAGTTAAATATTCCTGTAGTTTGGGTGATATGGTGCAAACTAAAAAGGAGATGCACCTGGGGCAGATATTTGTAATTTAATTTACTTTATCATAGAGTTTGCAGTATTGCTAATTGAGAGCTCAATTCCTCCAATTACTGGCTTAGAAGCCAGAGAACAATTGCACCTTTAAAGAAAAATCACCCTTCTGTTCTTGTGTGATAGTTTTATTATATATGTGTGTGTGTGTGTGTGTGTGTGTGTGTGTGTGTGTATCTGGACTGTTAAAAACACTACTGTTTTGTAGATAAGCAAAGCAAACAAACAAAACTCCACATTGCATTATTCTCTGATTTTTAATTAGATGTTTGAGGAAAATAGAAAAAAAATGTAAAAAGATAAATAGTAAATGAAGAAGGTGGGTGGCCTATAGCTGGGGATGACTACATAATTATTTAGTGGGTTTGTGGATATTCTAATGTAAGCCCAGATATTAAATCTTTAACAACATGCGGGTGAGACAAGTAATAAGGAAACCAGGCTATAATTCATTTCCAATGTGTCTTCTGTTAAGCACATGAAGATAATTAAAATAATCTAATCTGGTTTAATTACTACTATTAGCAGCTCAAACCCCCCACAAAAGACTCCCAGGCCCTGAAGGTATAGTTAGGCAATTCTATTCAGACAAGAGAATTTTAAAGCTAAGAAAGATTTTTGAGAGAAATGATCTAGTTCAATCCCCTCACTTTACAGATGAAGAAATTGAGGCTTTGAAGATTAAGTAACTTGCCCAAGGTCACACATCTATTTGATGGCAGAACTGGGGCAAGGACATAGGTGTTAATATACTAGGAAGAATGGAAATACTCTGGGGTAGAACAGGAAACATATGGTCCTTTAAGTAGGGTACAGAAGGAATCCACTGAGACTTTGGAAAATACTTGAATCAATTCAGTGGAGGTTAATCATACCACAGCCTCTATGGTATTTAGAGAAGTAAAATGTGGAAGGATAAAGCTGATACTTCTTGGATTACATCATTCTGTATGTGAAGGTGAGTGGCAAGAATAAGTGGTAGGGTGGAGACAAGTCAGTGTAGTCTGAAGATTGTGTTGTAGCTGTTCGTGCCCATGCTGTATAAGAACTGTTCCTTACCCCTTCTATCTTTATCATGATCTCCATTGAGTTGGGACTCCTAAACCTGCACTCAGTCAGTATACATCAGAATTAGAGGAAGGTTCTATGATGAAGCTATTGTCAGGGCCAGACTAGAAAAGCTAATTTGAACTATAGTAAGTTAGCTAACTCCCTAGAAAGGAGAGCTTGGTAAAGGGCATCAAGCACCTGATAGCAGGTCTTGAAATTATCAAGCCAATGTCCTTTATATATACCTTAATGCCTATTTTTTTCTAAGAGAAGAAACACAGAGAATATTGAAGATAAATGTTTTAGTCCCTAATCTTTACTATAGAAACAACAAAATTGGAATGGAAAGTGACTTACCCTAGGTCAAATAATGCCTTTCTTCTTGCCCCTCTACTATCTTATATTACTTGTGTGTGTATACATACACACATACATATATATGCATACATACAAAGAAATGTTTGTATATAAGTATTTTCATTTGTTTGTCTATTATTTGTATAAACATTTTGTTGCCCCCAGACAGATTGTGAGTTGCTTTAGAACAAGTAGAATTAACTATCATGTATCCCTAGTGCCTAATACAGTGCCTGAAATGTAGTAGGTGCTAAAAGAAAATGCTTCCTAATTCACTTATTCTGTATTATGACTCAGCTGTCCTGACTTTAAATCCAGAGCACTTCCCATTATACCATACTATTGGTAAACTGTTTTAAGGCATAACTCCAATCTAGGACAGTGGTGGCCAAACTCAAATAAAAACACAGTCCCCATCAGCCACATATTTGCTTAGAAAATCAAGAATCATATTATCTTTTATTGTGTTTTTGTTTCCTTAAATATTTCTCAAATACATTTTTATCTGGTTCATGATGCATTCTGGAGTATTAAATAGTAAACACTTCTCTTTGGTACATCTTGACCAACTCAGTCACCTTCATAGTTATTTACAATCATCACAGAACAATTCAGCCTGCCTTAAGATAGGTATTTGGTACTGAATGATTGACTTTGAGTAGTCCAGAAATCAGTAAACACTGACATATAAAAGTAGCTAGTGCAAGTATTTATACCAAGCAGGTGTTACTTTCTTATCCAAAATATTTTTTCTTGGCAGATATCAATAATATTTTTATGCTAAATCTCATACTCCACTTTTAAAATATAGATTTTGATTGATCTCATAAATATTTCCCAATTAAATTTTAAAATTTTTGACATAAATTTAAAAAATTCTTGAGTTCCAAATTCTCTTCTGCTATCCTATCACACACTTAAAAAAGGCAAATAATATGCTATCAATTATATATGATTATACATGATTACACAAGAAGTCACACAAAACATATCAAATTAGCCATATTGCAAAAGAAAATATATACACATATACACACAAAAAGAGAAAAATAAAGTGAAAAATGTACGCTTCAATTTGCACTTAAGAGTCCATCGGTTCTCCCTCTGGAGGTGGATAATATTTTTCATCATGGATCCTTTGGAATTGTTTTGGATCATTGTCTTGATCAGAAAAGCTAAGTCTTTCACAGGTCATCCTTAAAACATTACTGTTATTGTGCACAATATTCTTCTGGTTTTACTCACTTCATTTTTGCATCATTTCATTTCATTTTTCCTAGGATTTTTTCCCCTCATGGCAGCTGTGCATAGAGCTCTGACCCTGGAGTTGGGAGAATATCAGTTCATATCTAGTCTCAGACACTAGCTGTGTGACCCAGTAAGTCACCCCATTTGCCTCAGTTCCCCATCTGTAAAATGGTCTGGAGTAGGAAATGGCAAATACTCCAGTATCTTTGCCAAGAAAACCCCAAATGGGGTCATGGAAAATCTGATAAGACTAAAAATGACTCAATATAGCCAGGTTTTTCCAACACCATCTCCCTCATCATTTTTTGTAGTATAGTCATATACCACAACTTGATCAGCCATTCTCTAATTGATGGGCCTCCCCTCAATTTCCATTTCTTTGCCAGCACAAGCAAAGCTGTTATAAATATTTTTGCACGTATAGGATTTTTTGTTTTCTTTCAATCTCTTTAGGATACATACCTAGTAGTGGTATTGTTAGGTCAAAAGGTATGCAAAGTTTTGTACCCCTCTGCGTGCAGTTCCAAATTGTCCTCCAGAGTGCTTGGACTAGTCCATAACTAACAATAACACCTCTTTGTTGCTCAGTAGTATTACATCATGTTTGACTCTACATGACCCCGTTTGGGATTTTCTTGGCAGAGGTTTTGATCCTTCTTCAGCTCATTTCTACAAATGAGGAAACTGAGGCAAAGAGTTAAATGACTTGCTGTAGCAGCAAGCACCCCAATATCCCCAGGGTGACTGCCAATATAGGTTCTTAGATCTGCTTTTCAAAAGGAAAGCAACTCAAAATGGGTTAACAAGCTTACTTTAATCAAACAAATACACATTACCTAGTTCAGGGGAAAAAGGTCAACACCCCGAACTTCAGAGTTACAGAACTTACAGATCAAACAGACAGGCTTCCAAACTGTCCAACCATTATATCAATACCAAATCACAGTTACCAGAGAGGGAAGCATCAACATCTGGGTTTTCAAAGCCGGGGGGCTCTCAACAACGGCTTCCCAGAGTCTCATCTGGTCAAATCACACAACACTTCTCAAAGTGAGCCCCAAAGCAAAGCCTCCCATCAGGGTTTATATAGCCTTCTCCTGGGTCAGAGAATGTAACCACCCTCTTGACCTACTGCCCAATCACACAGCATCAAGATGTGGTCATTCCTGAAAACCAAGCCTCCTACCACAGGCTCCATGTGACCACATTCAGCCTATTAGGAGGCAGAGTATATTTTCAAATTAAAGAAGGTTCTCAGAGTCACTTAAGCCAATCAAAGGGCCTAGGGGCAGGGAAGATCTTAAAATCTGCATTTCCATTACACTTGCCCTCTGTCACAGAGCTAGTAAATGTCTGAAACTGGATTTGAACTCAAAAAGGTGTTTTCCTGACTCCAGATTCAGAACTCTAGCACCACCTAGCTATGTATGTATTAGTATCTTTATTTACCATGTCCCCTGGGTTATCTGTCATTTTCTTTTTCTGTCAGGTTTGCCAATTTGGCAGACATTAGGTGGTGTCTCAGAGTTGTTTTATTTGCATTTCTCTAATCAATTATGATTGAGAACATTTTTATGTGACTTTTGATAACTTTGATTTCTTCTGAAAACTTCCTATTCATACCCTTTGAACATTTATCAATTGGGGAATGGCTTGGCATATCCCATTTTTGAGGTAAATTTTCAAAAGAAGAAATTGGTGACTCCTAAAATCTGATTCATTATATGCATCCGTTCAGTTTAAAAGCCAAATCATGAATACTCAATGTTGTAAAAACGGGAAATTTTCTTTAATATTACATATATACATATGTGTATATAATATAAATATGTATATTTTAAAAACTGAGACTATCTCAACCATACTTTGCATATGTGTGTATGTATTAACAGATATTCTTATTTTATCCTTTCAATTATCTATGGAAAATAAGTGCTATTACTCTATTATTGTCCCTAGATTTACAGAAAAGGAAATTGAGGACACAAAGGTTAATGACTTATCCAGGGTTATGAATGTCAGAGGTCAGATTTGAATGTCAATATTCCTGATTTCAAGTCTCTCCATTGTGGCACTTAGTTGTTATTAAAACTTAGAATTTTGTTATAATGGTATAATATTAGGAACATTTGCTCAAAATCATAGGCTCTCAGAACTTAAATTAACCTCATAGATTACCTAGCCCACACTTATGCCTGAAAATAAATTTCTTCTGAACATCAAAACCCATCACAAATGGGTAACATTGACATTAACAATATTATTGAAATAATCTATTCTATTTTGACACAAGACCACTTATGTGGAATTTATTTTTTTCCTTATAGCAAACCTACTTCCACATAACTTTGAGCTACTTCTCACTTTAAAATGAATCACGTGACAGTACAGTATTCAAAAGTCTGTGTTTGGGTTTCCATTTTAGGACTAGAAATATATACACACATATACATATATACACACGTATATATACATAAATGTGCAGAAATGTGTATCTATAGCAATAGTATAGGCATGAGTTGTTGACATCCTGCCCCAGTGTAGTAACTGTGAGTAGAGAGAAGGAGATATACATGAGATATATTAAAGAAGAAAAGACAAGATTTAGTAGCAAACTATAAATGTGTGGTAAATGAGAGTGAGAAGTCAAGGTTATATAGTTTTTGGTTCTTCTGTTTCAACTTTTTTTTCCCTAATAGTTTCAAATCTAACGAAGATGATAGCCCAATTCTAAAATTAGATAGCTAAGGATAGTAATAACAATAATATGGCCAACATTTTTTATTGCCTACTGTTTAGGCATTATTATTGGTATCATCATCATCACCCCCATTTTACAAATGAAAAATCTGAAGTTAGGTGACTTGCCCAAGTCACCCAGCTAGTAAGTATCTAAGGCTGGATTTGACCTCAGATTTTCCTGCCTTAATACTTGATAAAGGCCTAATGACAAAGATATAGAAAATTTTAGAAATTCTTTATATTTGCTGACTACACAAACTACAATGAATGAAAATATTCTGTTAATCCAACACCAGCATATTAACCTATATCAAGATATCGATCCATATAAATTTAGTGGACAGAGGGGCAAAAATGCATTTCACAGACACACCTGTGAAATAAGTGCTGGCTATGGTATATAAAGAAATTAATTACTATATTTCCACAAATGATTACTAGACAATTATCATCAGAGAGACCTTGAGATTAAATTAATTACCAAAATAAGGTATTCCTCATGGAAGTTACACAGACCATTGGTAAAATTATTTTTTGTGTAGAATAATTAATGAACTTCATTCAGTAACAAAATTTTGGAAGGGTGAAAATGTATCTGATTTCCATCAAACTAAAAGGCAAACTCATTTAAATATGAAAGATAATATTCAGTTAATGACTTTTTTTTAACTCTTTTTTTCACCTTAGTGGGGGAAGAGGGGAAAAAGTTAAGGAGGAGGAGTTTATTTTTCTCAAGATGGTAAATAGAAAAAATCACTATATATTGTAGCTTACTGGTATTGTTTGAAAATATGATGGAAGGAATATTGCCTGATTTCAGGAATAGCCATTAAAAGATAGAGACTGGATCCATGATTTTCCTGGTATAGAGGAATCCCAGGTGAGGAATCTCCTTCTTCCAATATATATTGGCACCTTCACTGCAAATTATAGCTTAAGAGAGTTCTGTAATAGAGCAAAAGACCAAAAGGCTTTTCCAAGGTCATATAGCCAATACAATTTAAAAATGGTATTTGAACTGAGATCCTCTTAGCTTTGATGTCATTTCTTTATCATACTTATTTAATCATTCATTATTAAATTACTTTTATTCTACTACTGCTTTGGAATAAGAACCCCAAATTAATAACCATTCACTAATCCATCATGGAAAAAATGTATTTGTGTAGTTCATAGTTATACTAGATATGCATTGTTCCATGAGAATATGGAATTATAGATCCTATGGAAGGCAGAACTAATGTTTTCTCTATTCTATCAATAAAGACACTAAAAACTCAGAGAGCTTCATAGATATGGCTGAGGCCACACAGCTAGCAAATGGTGGGAAAAAGGAACCATGCTCTTTCTAAATTGAATCTCTTGGCTCATTTTCATAATAAAATATAAGTTGTAAATAGCTCACTCTTCCTATTCTTCTTTGACAGTGACTATTCTACATACATTAATTCATTTGTTATATTTCTTTCATTAAATTATTTCATCTTTCTAAGTCTCAGTTTTCTCACCTATAAAATTAAGGAGTTGGACTAAAAAACTCTAGTCTTTTTACAATTTTAAAATATGATTTTGTGCTTTTTTCTTTTACTATGATAAAAACTCTTATAATGTATATAGAATAATGATGAAGATGATGATTAAACCCTCCAATAGAGGAAGCTGAAGGAAAATTAAATACAACATGTATTTGTAGGTTCCCATTTCTACTCTGGCTAGAAATAGCCCCAAATTTATTTTCACTGTGAGAAGTTTCAGTGGAGCATAACCTACTATTTAGCAAGATTCATAACTGAAACTATATTTAACCATTGCCCAAATGAAAGCAAATCACCAGTACAGTCTAGCACACAATAGAAATAAATAGGGATTTTTAATTTTTCCCTGATACATGCAGTCATACTTTTGAGAATTAAAGGTTCATCAGAGTCTAGATCAAAGGAGACAGAGGTAAAGTTATGAACATTTTTTCTTACTCTAGAAGGGTGGTGCAGATAGCCTTATAAATAGATTTAATGTTAATGGTATGCATAAGAATGTAATTTGAGAGAAAACAAAAATGCCTTCCCCTCCCAGCAAAATAAGGATCTTTAAAAGTACCTTCTGAAAACTTGAGATTCTATTGTTGTTGTTAAGTTATTTCAGTTGTGTCTGACTCTTCACGACCCCCTTTGGGGTTTTGTTGGCAGAGCTACTGGAAGGGTTTTCCATTTCCCCCTCTAGCTCATTTTAAAGATGAGGAACAGAAGCAAACAGGGTAAAGTAACTTGCCCAGGGTCACAAAGCTATTAAGTATCCTGAGACCACATTTGAACTCAGGAAGATGAGTTTTCCTGACTCCAGACCCAGAAGTCTATCCACTGAGCCACCTAGCGACCTTTGAGAACTATTATGTCAGTTATTCCTTTTTTTTAAAAGTACTGTCCTCTCTTGTAACTCATCTTTCATTTCACTTCAACAAATGTGTATTAAGATATTGGGGGAAATGAAATTTCAACAAACAAAAAAAGGAAACACCTTCCCTCAAGGAAATTTATATTTTACTGGCAGAATTCAACATGTATAGAGATAAGTAAATAAAATATAATTCTAGAAGAGAGATACCAGTAATATGGGAGTTTTCTTTAAGTGGAAAGGCTTATTGAATCATAGAAGCTAAGAGGTGTCAAAGATCAACTAATTCACCCCTATCATTTTAAAGATGAGGAAAGTGATTCCCAGATGAGTGAACTGTGGGCCCAAGCATATATGTGCATGTGTATGTATGTGGATATGCATACATGCATGTGTTTCTATATCTATAGGCATATACACCCATGTATACACATGTATATATGTATACATGTTCATATGTGTTTATATACCCATAATTAATTGTGGGCAAAAATGGGCAGATTATAATGAAATAAAATCATTGAACTCTACCAACTAATGAAATTTAATATAATAAATTTTTCCTCAAAATATCAATCTCCATTATCCAATTATTGTAGGCAAATGAATTCTCCATTAGGCTGACTGGCATATAATCATCTAATGCTGAATCATCTAAACAGATTTTTCATGTTAACATATAATTTAACTTTTTAATCTGGCTTTTTTCAATGAAATGTGACTCTAAGTTTTCTGTAGTTTTGCCAGACTAAAAGAAAAAAATAAAAAAGGAAATATTGCCTCATATTCATACTCATATAAGTAGGTATATTTAATTTTTTTTAAATAGCAAACCCCACTTTTAAATCTACCCATTTTGGAAATGAAAAGAAGTGGTAAAAATGCAATGTATATTGAAAAATTCAGTGCATGAAGACCTGAGTTATCGAGAAACTATGCATTTTATTTGTCGAGTTAGAATGTCCTGGTGTTAAGATGTTTAGAACTACCACCATAAAATTTAATGACAAAGAAAGATGCTATCATCAGAGGATATGAAACCACTTCTGTCACTGAAATGATGATTAATAACTGTTCTGAGATTCTGACAAGATATGAAAGCTGAATTTTACTTTGTAACAACTAACTAATGTTAAATCTAGATAACAAACTAAATAGGTTAAAGAATAATCCTGTGTCCAAAATTACATGTGGCTAAATATTTGTGTTTATTTGTCATCACCATTAAATCAAGGAATTAGCTATCTTCATTTTTTT
This sequence comes from Gymnobelideus leadbeateri, assembly GCA_011680675.1. Taxonomy (NCBI): domain Eukaryota; kingdom Metazoa; phylum Chordata; class Mammalia; order Diprotodontia; family Petauridae; genus Gymnobelideus; species Gymnobelideus leadbeateri. Next base: position 17,189 of record WOXC01010817.1, read on the forward strand.
AATTTTGCAAATTATTTTGTAGTCATAAGTACATTAGTTTTCTCGTAATTTATCTCTAATTATATTGAGAGCTCTTAATCTGTATAATAACACAAATTACATTGATTCAACTGCAAACAGATGATGCAATGTGAAATATTCATTGAAACAGTATTCTGTTTTCAGAGATACACTTTAAGATACTATTGATTCTCTCAACCCTGTTTATTGAGGGTGTTTATGTCCCATTGTGTATCATTATATATTTTGTTAAAGGTTCCCAACTTACACTTTACTATCTTTTATTTTGAAGTTAAATACAAAAAGACACACACAAGAGAATATTTCCATGTCCACAAAACCATAAATTTTCATTTCACACTCTTTACTTTTCTAAGAAACACTGTAGTAAATGTTATTCATTGTTTTTAATGCTATCCTGCTTTTCGGTACTTCCAAATTTTCTTCTATTTGATGTTCACTTTTTATTTTTTTCTTCCTTCTTTCTCACCCTTTCCTAGAAAAGGTTACCATTAGACACAAGTGTGTGTGTACTTCTGTGTGTGTGTGTGTGTGTGTGTGTGTAAGTGTGTAAGTAAAACCATTCTATACATACTTCTATTTATCACTTCTTTTTCTGGAAGTAGATAGCATCTTCCTTCATAGATACTTTGTAGTTGATTTGAGTATTTATGATACCCAAAAGAATGATTGTTATTCAAAGTTGTTCTTATGACAATACTTCTGTTACAGTGTGCAACATTCTCTTCGTACTGCTCATTCACTTTTCATTATTTCATACAAGTCTTTCCATATTTCTTTCTAAAATTTACCAATTCATCACTTCTAATAGCACAATAATATTCCATCTCAATCATGTAACCCAACTTGTTTAGCCATCCCCTAACTGAAGAGAATATCCTCAATTTCTAGTTCTCACAAAGAAAGTTGCTATAAATGTTTTAAAATGTCAGTTATGTTCCTTTTCCCCTTATCACCTTAGGAAACAAAACTAATATTGCTGGCTCAAAGGGTATGCTGTTTTAACTCTTTGGGCATAATTCCAGATTGCTCTTCAAAATGGTAGACTCAATTCTACCAACAGTTAATTAGTGCCCCATTTTTTTCCACATTGCCTCCAACATTTGCTATTTTCCCTTCCTATCATTTTAGCTGATCAGAGAGGTCTAAGATAATATCTCAAAGGTTTTTTTTAATTTGCAATCTCTAATTAATAGTGATGTAGAACCTTTTTATATGATTATATATGATTTTGATTTTTTTCTTTGCCAAACTGCCTGTTCATATCCTTTGACTATTTATCAATTGGGGATGACTTGTATTTTCATGGATTTGACAATATTCTTTATATATCTGAGGAGTTAGATATTTATCTGAGAAACTGTTTATAAAAGTAAGAAATTTCCCCAATTTCCTGCTTTCTTTCTAAGCTTGTCTACATTGGTTTTATTTATTTAAAAAACAACTTTTAAAATTTAATATAATTGAAAATATCCATTTTACACCTCACAGTGCTATGTCTTGTTTATTCATAAATTGTTCTCTTATCCATAAGTCTGAAAAGTAATATACTCTTTTTCCAGTTTTCTTGTCCTATATCCATATATATATATATATATATATATATATATATATATATATATATATATATATCATGTGTACATTTTTACCTTATTGCAGTAAATGGTTAAATTGGTCTATCCCCAATTTCTGTGATATATAGAAATGCCGATTATTTATGTGGATTTATTTTTATATCTTGCTACTTTGCTAAAATTAATTCTTTCAGCTAACTTTTTAGTTGAATCTTTAGGACTTTCCAATTATAACATCATATCATCTGCAAAAAGAGATAGTTTTATCACCTCATTGCCCATTCTAATTCCTTCAATTTCTTTTTCTTCTTTTATTGATATTGCTAGCATTTCTAAAACAATATTGAATAATATTGGTGATAATGGGCATTCTTGCTTCACTCCTTTTCTTATTGGGAAGGTTTTAGTCTGTCCCCATTACAAATAATGCTTGCTGGTGGTTTTAGATAGATGTTTCTTATCATTTTAAGAAAATATCCACTTATATCTATGTTATCAAGTGTTTGTAATAGGAAGGAGTGTTGTATTTTATCAAAAACTTGTTCTGCATGAATTGATATTATCATATGATTTTTGTTATTTTTGTTACTGATATAACTTATGTTAATAAATTTCCTTTATGTTAAGCCATCCCTGCAATTCAGTTAATTTTTTTCCTTTCTTTGCTTTGTTGCTGAAATCTAAATAACAGAAAGGTAAAAAACATTGATACCATTTTAAAATTATAACTACATAATTCTAAAGATTTAAAATGAAAGTCTACAAGCTTTGCAAACCATGTTAACTCCTATAGCTGCTGATTGATATATGGAAAAGTCAGTATTAGGTACAGATCTGAATGAGCCAGCATCTCCCCTAAATCTAGATTGTTAACTTTTTACCACCCTAATCTATATGGTTTATTCATGAGAAGAAATATGTCATAATCAATATATGCCTCTGTTGGAGTAAAAATTATTTGGTTCAAAATCTGTCTCTGATAGCTAATCTATGTGACCATTTGGTAAATCACTTGACCCCTCCTTCAATGTTTCAGGCAACACTGTAAGATAATTTATGGATTTTCATTGGTATAGGAATTTTCCTAAACTGATAAAATCATATATGTATATGTATATATATATATATGCACTGATCATAATAACTTGCCAAATATGTTTGCTTTAATTAAATATTGATATAATATAAGCTCTTAGAAAACTGACATCTAAAAATTGTATATGATGCCTTTTGAATTGCAACCTTTAAAATTTCACATATAGGTCATGTTGATTTCCATTTAGGCAATTAACATAAAGTGCAAAATTAAACAATTTTGATAAAAGTATATGAAATCTATATGCAAAAACTAGTATTGACATATGGCACTTGGTATTAGTCATGGAGATGACTGAATTGAATTTATGTTTTGCTATTATTTATTTATTTATTTGCTTTTTGGAGGGGGAAATGCAGGGCAATTGGGGTTAAGTGACTTGCCCAAGGTCACATGACTAGTAAGTGTTAAGTGTCTGAGGCCAGATTTGAACTCAGGTCCTCCTGAGTCCAGGACTAGTGCTCTATTCACTGCACCACCTAGCTGTTCCCTTGCTATTACTTAGAGAAACATAGTCATTCAGTTATGTTTTGCCTTATCTGGATGAATAATGCAGATATGTACTAAAATGAATAGAATTAATTTGGTAAATTTGATACAATGAGAAAATTTAATACAAGAAGCTACACCAATGATAAATTATGTTGGTCAATGGTGTAAAGTCATAGAACCTCAGTCAGAGGAGAAAACAGACCACGTAACATACTTTCTATCAGAAGAGGTATCCCTTCCACAATATCTTCAACAATTGATCATCTGCCTTATTCTTGATGACAATCAATGAACAGCCCACTGTCTCCAAGATCACTTTACAGAGAAGTTTTGCTTAAATTAAGGCCAAGTCTACCTCTCAATTCTACCCGCTGGAGTGAAACATCTCAAATTTTATCTAGAACATGACCATTATTCAAAGCAATGAAGGAAGCTACCATCTTCCCTCCAACCAAGTCTTTTCTTCTCTTAGCTAGGCATACCTACTTTTTAAAGCTGGTACTCAGCATGGAATCTTCAGCATCCTATTAGTCCTCTTCTGCACCTAATATTTCCTGTCTTCCTCATATTTATTGTTGAATAGCACAAGACCTAAGAGAACTCTGTGATGCTGTACTAAATAAAGTCTTTTGACATTTTTCACATTTTTGACTCTACATCTGGGTCTGTTTTTTCTAGCTCACATTGTCCTTTCTTGTATCCAAGCATAACATGAGGAAATGCATCCAGTGCTTTGCTGAAATCCGGGTATGCTGTGTCTGAGGACATACCTGAGGGGACTAGGATAGGGGAAAGAAATAAAGTACCACTATATCTGGTCACGGTATTGCTACCTCAGTCTCCATAATTTTTTGAAGACCACCAACAATGGCTTAGTAATCACACCTGTCAGCCCTTTCAGGGAACCTAGGATATAATTCATCCAGGCCTGGTAATTTGTCTTTTATCAAGGTAGGTTAAGTTTTTATATTCTTGCCATTTACTCACCCCTCTTGGGTAATTGATCTATGAGGAATATACACATAGCAAAATAAGACTTACATTTCATCATGAGTTATGTATGTTGCTATGCACAAAAATGCAAATGCAAATGTAATTATGCCACTTACTAACTAGATGACCCTGGGAAAGTCACATGAATTCTCTAAGCCCTATAAAATATATCTAATAAATGCTGCCAACCACAGGTTTAAAATGATGTAACATTTGCTAACGTGCTTTCCAAGGGAAAAACATACAATAAATATTCATATTACATGAACAACTTCATATCATATCCATGTATTATATTTATAGGGATGCTTCATCACTTCAAGAATTTGTGATTTCAGTAGTTTTCATGAATTGCTTTGATAAATAGAGATAGATAGATAGATGAGACAGACAGACAGATAGATAGATACGCCTAACAGCAATGAAAAATTTAGCTGGGTTAGACTTTGGAAAATAGACATATAGTAGTATATCACTGGACTCATCCTTGAATCATTTCCATCTTGGTAGAACCTCCCAAATCTGATTCATTGGTAGAGCCTTTGAGTCACCAGAGTCACTACCATAACCCCAATGAACCAGAGAGTATATAGAGAATTGAAATAGGAAGACTTGGATTCAAGCCCTGCTTTTGCTGAACTATGGCTATTTGGTCCTAGGCAAGCCACTTATCAATGAACTAAGCAACTTTCAAATTAATGATCAAGCATGTACCTGGGAAGGAAGATAGCTTTATTTTAGGGAGTCACAGGAATTGTGATTGGAGCCATAGGACAGTACAGAGTTATTACGTTTTCAGAAGCAAGAGGTGAGTAATGTTTGTTTCCTGGAGAAGAGAAGCAGAAAGTGAGTGGTGTGTGTGTGTGTGTGTGTTGGGGTAGGAGGATTGGTGATGGAGAGGCAACTATATGTGTTATGGTAAGACAGAAGGCAAGATGACTATATGGATGGATATGTAGCCTTGCCTGAGAATATCTAGGTGTAAGTGATTAGATGAATTTATGTTTATTTACCAATTAAAACAGTTGAATCCCCAACAGAATTCCAAAGGCATATATATTAATTCCCTGTAGGCTTGCTCTCTAGAATTCCAAATGGAGAGAGGGGATAAAGGGCAGGGCAGATGCAAAATGTGTCAGTGGATATGAAACAATCTTTTGGTGTCAGCAATATATAATGGATTAGGTGAGTATATACCCACTGGTCAGTCAGAGGTAGCCCAAACCAGATATTGGAACATTGTTAGTTGCATTAGAATTGTGTATATCTGTACTGGTAGGGTTTCCTTACTAGGATTTCATGATACAAATGAATTCATAGTTTCCAGTCCAATAAATAAAATAAATAATAAAATATTGTTTGATATATATAAGTATTTGTGTGAAAGTGTCCAGACTGTATATTTCAAAGACTCAAAAGCCCCCGTGATTTTTTTTTTTAATGCAGGGAATTCCTAACTGGGCAACATTCTTCCCCAAAGCAGATTCAAATGCATCTTAGTAACATGGGACATAGAAAATAGCTCTAATTTGGGGCGGCTAGGTGGCGCAGTGAGTAGAGCGCCGGCCCTGGAGTCAGAAGGACCTGAGTTCGGATCTGGCCTCAGACACTTAACCCACACAACCAAAAAAAAAAACCTAGCTGTGTGACCTTGGGCAAGTTACTTAACCCCAATTGCCCTAAAAGGGGCGGCTAGGTGGCACAGTGAGTAAGAGCGCTGGCCTCGGAGTTGGGATGACCCGAGATCAAATCCGGCCTCAGAAAATGAGCACCCACAAATAAATAATGACTAGCCGTGTAACCTTGAGCAAGTTACTTAACCCCAATTGCTTTAAAAAAAAAAAAAGAAAATAGCACTAATTTGGGGTCAGAGTGTTTGTGTTTGAGTGCTTGCTCTTCTGTCCACTACTTTTGTAACCCTAGACAAATGTTTTTGGCTCTTTTTCTGTCTCAGATCACAAGCAGAAGCTAGGTTATTTGCAACAATAAAACTGGCCTTGTTCAAAACTCAAAGCAATTTACTTTCATGCTTGCAGAGATTTAACAGTAGTTCCTCTATCAATGAATCCCCTTCATACTTTCTCAACCTGCTAACTTCTGTCTATATTTTCCCATGAATCCTTTACCAGGAGGTATTTTTCACATCCATTTTGTTTTTCAAACATGAATGGTTAGATCAGTCTATTCAGCATTATTGTGGATTTCCCCAAGAAATCTTTATAATATTCTGGTCATATAGTTTATAAAGTGATGTGTGAGAACATAAGCATTTTAACAACCTTTGTATCAACATGAAATACTTCATACATATGGTCCTTATGAAGCACATCCTTCAATATTCTGGACAACACCTTTGACAATCATATCTACATATTGATAAGTTCTCTTTGTTCAGTGATCTACAGGGAAACATTGTGGGAAGTTTAGAAATCATTAGGATGCAGATAAACAACATGAATCAATTCCTACTGGAACAGGATCCAGTTATTTTTCCCTCCACTTAACTCATCAAAGAAAATTTATCAAAACCTAAATGTCTCACAAGTACTTTCTAATGAATTTCATTTATTTTTTGTTATGCTTACCAGAAGGGCAAGCAACATTCCATTTGCATTAGAAATAAAACTCCTGTGAATTGACATTTCAGTTGGTTTTACATGTCCCAGAACTGTCATTCAAAAAAGAAAATTCAGAACAATCCTTACAATTCTAAAGTTCAGATGATCCCATCATTCTTTCTTTTTAATTTTATTTTCTCCTTCGTTACTTTTGACTATTCACTCAACCTTCTTCCTATAAAACATTTATATACTCAGAACACTTTTAAGAAAAAAAATATTTTTAATTCTTTATAAATTCTTTATTTAGTAGCTTTGCAAAGTGGCATGCTTCTTCAAAATCTCTAAGGAGAAAAGAAACCTGAGAATGGTTTGTATACCACACAAAACAGAAATCTATCACAGTACACAGTTTTAGTAGTCTCATACTTTTTTTTTCTTTTTAAATTTATTTACTATTAGTTTACAACATTCAGTTCCACAGGTTTTTGAGTTCCAAAGTTTCTCCCCCACCCCTATGGTAGCATGAAATCAGATATAGGTTCTACATATACTTTCACATTAAACAATAGTCAAGGTGTAAAGAAGAATTATAATCAATGGAATGAACAAGGAAGAAGGAACAAAACAAAACCAAAAAGATAGAGAGAGCAAATGGTTTGCTTCAATCTGAATTCAGACTTTGTAATTCTTTCTCTGGATATGGACAGCCTTTACCGTCATGAGTCCTTTGGAGTTGTCTTATAACCTTGCATTGCTGAAAGGAGCCCAGTCTATCAAAGTCAGTCATCACACATATGACATGTCTGTAACTGTGTACAATCTTCTCCTGGTTCTGCTCTCCTCATAGTCTCATACTTTTGATAGGAAACACCATGACAGTGAGGGAAAAGAAGGAGAACTTGTTAGGTTACTTTGGTGTGGTTATATCAGTTTCTGAAGATAAAGAGGGCAATGCTTTAACAAACAAAAACGTCCAGTACTAGAGTTGATTGCTTTGCCAATTAGTGAAGGACCTCATCAATGCCAGTAATTTAATAGAAATGAGGTGACCAGCCTCATTGAAATCAAATGAGATTCTGCATTTTTGTGATTTGGTGTCCTCTTGGAAGTTTGGAGAAAAGACAAGGCAATGAGGAGGAAAGGTTGGGAAGGTGAAAAATAATACAAGTCCTTCACCCAATTCTTTAACAGCCTTATTTCTTAGTAGAGAACAAATCCAACCTAGGTTTTCCTGACCTGCCTCCACACCTCCTTCATTCAGTGTGACACATATTCTTTTTTTTTTCTTTTTTGTAGAAGCCCTTTATTAGCAGAATTGCATCTTCAGAAAATTGTGAAGCCATTCACCCGGACCAGGTCTAGTTCCTAACAAAAGGTTGGGCTTTCCCGAACACACAAAAAACCCGACAACTGAGAAGTTGCCAACACTTAAATTTACCACCTCCCAACAAGGAACAAAGACGGCTTATTGTATGAAATAAGCAGGGGGTCAACAAGTTACTCCTCTGACTGTGAGTTTGATAATTGGACACAGTCAGCGGCTCATAATCTGGCTGAGATAGCTCTGGATTAGCAGCACTGGTGGTTTACACTGAAGGCTTGCAAATCTTAAGATCCTCACAACAACCCTGTGAGGTAGGTGCTCTCTTAAAACTCCTTAAAACACAAAACAAAACACACGAGAGGTTATTGTGATGGCTTGTTCAAGGCAGGGCTAGAGCTTGGTTCTTTTTGTCAGGAGTAACTTGTTTCATTATGATCTCTGCCTTTTAAGCATAACCTCAAACATACAAATGCTACAGAGATGTAGTTAACAGTAATTTAAACTATATCACAACACACCCAAAAGCATGGATGAAATTCATGAAAACATTTAAGGGCAAGACAATTTCAACAGTTTGTTGGGGCCTTTTTTTTGGTCTGCATCTTGGCAGATGGTTTCTCAAATGGAGGGCAATAGTGGCATTTTCTTCTTATTGGGGACAATGAGGTGACTGAGTGATTGATGGATGAATGGATTAATGACTGGAAGGATGCCATGGTAAAGGCAGGGGGAGGCGGTCTTGGTGCTGAATGTCTTTCATTGCACTGGCCATTCTTTATAATCAGAGCTTGGTCCTTCTCCAGTGTCTTTTTGAATTGTACCCGATATTATTACCAGTTTTCATTCGAATCCATTGAGGGATAGGATGATTCTGCTTCTGTTTCTTGGCCAGAAACCTCTTGATTCTAAATGTTTTATGAGAGGACATGATGATGGGATGACAGCCAAGCTTCCACCACGATGGCTGGATGGGTGAAAAAGGGCTACAAATATGTGACACATATTCTTAACCAGATTATGTAAGGTCAAATGAATATAGCTTGGAGGTGGCTAGAAATTAATTTTTTCTCAACCAAAAGAGTTTATGTATGAAAACATCAGCCCTTGCCTGACTGGGAATAATTGCCAAACTTAAGCTCTTGTGTCTCTTCTATTTGTCAACATAAATGGCACATAATTACATGGTATAGGGGTATGTCTCTGGTAACACTTGTGGTTAATTCTAGAGGCTTCTAGTTGGTTGTTGTCCTTCTTTCTTGAAGAGGATCAAAATGACACCATTATGTTAGAGTCAAGTTACTATGTGTCTGACTTTGATTGGATCAATAATGAGCTCAGAAATACTCTATCACAGGGCACAAATGTCCATGTGAACATGTGGGGTGTATTCTCTAAATTTGCACATCTCATGTTTCTTTTGAGCTAATTCAGTCCTTCTTTGCTTATAGAGCACAGAACCTTCTTTGATGAGGGCATTCCATGATTAGCGGTCCTGTGACAGTGTCTCCCATATTACACAATTAATTCCAAAGTTCTTCAGAGACCTTGAGAGTGTCTTTGTATCACTTCTTCTGACCATCTTCTTAGAGTTTGCCTTGTGTGAGTCCTCCATAAAATAGTCTTTTAGGCAAGTATACATTTGGCATTCAAACAAGTATCCAGACCTTTGGAGTTGTGCTCTCTGCAGTAATTTGAATGCTTGGCAGTTTAGTTTGAGAAAGAACTCAGTGTCATGTCATCATCCTGCAAGGTGATCTTCAGTATCTTCCTAAGACAATTCAAATAAAAGTGATTCAATTTCCTGGCATGACACTGGTATACTCTCCAGGTTTTACATGCATACAAAAAGGAGGTCAGCACAACAGCTTGTAGACCTTCATTTCAGTAATCAGCTTAATACCTTTTCTCTTCCACATTTTCCTTCGGAGCCTCCCAAATACTGAGCTATAGCTCTGGCAGTGTGCGTGCCAACCTCATTATCAATGTGTAGATCCCTGGAAAGTACACTACCAAGGTAAGTGAATTTGTCCACAGCATCCAAAACTTCTCCATTTGCTGTAAATGATGGTTCTACATATGGATAGTGTAGTGCTGGCTGGTGGAGTACCTGTGTTTTCTTGATATTAATTGTTAGGCCAAAAGTAGCAGAAACAGCAGAGAAATGATCCATACTTTTTTTTCATCTTAGCTTTAGAGGTTGCATTGAGTGTGCAATCATCTATGAAAAAACGGTCATGTACCAACACTCCATCCACTTTGGTCTTGGCTTGTGGTGTTTTTAAGTTAATTTACCATCAGTGTGATAGCTGACCTTGATGCCTCACTGAAGGCAACTGACAACATTGCTGAAAATCAATTCATTCTTAAATTACCATTTCTTATGGTTAATTCTAGAGATTTTTATAGGACTAGTTTAAATCCACAACACTAAACCATTTAAGTTTAGTCAATTCCAAAAGGATTTTTTTTTCCACAGAGAAGATGAGGTAATTAAAACAACTGAAACAAGCAAATAGATAGTATGATTAAAGGTAGAATTGTAAGAAAATATTGGACTTGCAATCAGAAATCCTTTGTCATCTATGATTATGATTTGTTAGACCTTGAAGAAATCACTTCATTTTCAATGCTTCATTCTCCTACAAGTAGAATTGTAGCTTCAAAATATTTTAAAACTTTTGATTCAAACACCTGGAAAAAAAGTAGTTTGAACAGATAAGCAATAACCTTTGAAGAGGCACCATCGAAAATGAATAAAGAGTTGACTTAAGAATTAAGAAGAATTACATTTAAGTCCAGTTTCTAATATATGCTGACCATGTGGCCCTAGGAAAGTCCAATTAACTACTAGGTGCCCTCAAGCAATTCTGGTGCTAAATTGCAGAGATAGTCTGCAGTTATATTGGTATTAGTATTTCTTCTTAGGGGAACTCCTTTTTCTGAAGAAATCAAAGATTTTTTTGTTCGTTCATTTCTTTAAGTAATAAGATTCTAGGATTCTAAGCTATACAATCTTAACAGCGAGTGATCAGACAGCATGATACCAACTCTACCTTAAAAAACCTCTTATTTTTCATGAAAACTATTACTTCATTCAATTGTATATCCTATTTTTTCCTGTAAATTAGTAACAAATTTCACCTTTCTGTCCAGATAGATCATGAGACAAAAGAAAGTATAATGTCAAATGCATAGGAAACATGAAAAACTCAATAAGCTTCAATTATAGTTATTCCTGTAAACTATTCAAAATGAAAAAAAAATAAACCTAGAAGTAATGATAATCAATAACGGATTTAAAATAGAACAAGACACACAACTCTTGTGTCAGAAGGATTCAAATGTCTTGAAATGTCATTGTATGTGGTGGATAATTGTTTTGTCTTGAAACTCATAGCCCCAACCAATTCTATCTGTGCTGGTCACTAGATGAATATATCTATTATGTTATATTCAACTCTCAGTACAAGCATATAGTTCATGCAATTCAAAGAAGAAAAATTGGAAAGAAAAAAAAGGTTTCTTTGGGGGAAAAGAAGAGATTGCAACAGAACTTATGAAGAACCAATATATTTACCCATGAGGAAGCCTTTTCTCATAGTACTGTATAGACCATAATGTATTAAGTGCTTATATAATAAGAGAAGACCCCCCCCCCAAAGGCATTGCCTTTCTTAGTTTCTCAGGGAATTGTTCCTCAAAAAATTGCAAGTACCTCTAGAAAGATAAAGGACTCTACATTTTTACAAGAGAAACTCTTCTCTCTCATGGACTTCATACCCTCATTATAGAGGAATAGAGTGTATTGGAAAAAGACATGGTTTCCATTTCATGGGTCAGAGGTAAGTCCTTTGTTGTCCTCACATCTCAGTCTACAGTTCCTAATAGACTTCTGAGCTCCCAGAAGTGTGTCCATAGATAAGGATCTAGACATTCCACTCATGAGGGGTAAAGAGGAATTTTCTTTGCTGAGAACAGATTCTACTGGGGTGGTTTGAAAGCCTTGGGCTCCCTTTTCTTCAAATAATTAGGGAAGCTAGTTATCATAGTGAATAAAATACTAGGACTACAGACAGGAAGATTCATCTTTGTGAGTTCAAATCTTCCTTCAGACATTTATTAGCTGTGTGACTTATTAGCAAGTCACTTAATCCTGTTTGCCTCATGTTCCTCATCTATAAAATGATATGGAGAAAGAAATGGCCAGCCACTCCAATATCTTTGGGGTTAAGAAAGTCCCAAATGGGACTCCCAAAATGAGTCAAACATAACTGAACAACATCTTCCACCTGAGAGACTTGATTTCACAACTAAAGGAGGAGGGAAGTAAGGGTAGAAAATTTAAAACTTATGGAAGTGAATGTTAAAAACTAAAAATAAATAAAATAACTTTTAAAAAAATGTCAAAGATAGAAGAGACTTTAGAGGTTACTGGTTTTAATGGCTGCTAGAAGAATGTTTATAAATCTTTCGTGAGGGGAGTGATTTGGATCCTACCACTTCATACATTTATTCAGTTTGTGCAGTATTTGGAGAGCACATACGTTGCACAAAACATGAGGCCTTTCAAGAATATTATAGAATTTTCTTTTTATACACCCTGAAATGCTGGAACAGCTTTAGACATCTGTATGTAGGAGTTCAGTTCTTCCATAATACATCTTCTAAGATGCTTGATGGCAATGATTTTTTTTTTAGTTGATTTATATCTTGGATTTTGGAGAATTCTTGAACCTCTTCACAGCATGTCATTCTTTTGTTCAAAGTGTAAATTGTAGTTATTATGGCACCTTGAACCATTTAGAAACCCACTAAAGTTGTTCACCAGAGATTTTAACTTTAATGAACAAGTTCCTCTTGGGTTTCAGGGAAGAACTAATAAATTCATTGCTATTTGCTCATTATTAGAGCAATTAGATTAGAATGGTTGTGGACTGCCAACTGTAATTTATTTTTAGGGACTTTGTTCTAAGAAGAATAAAGCAGAAAAAAAAAAGTTTGTGAAATAGGCATAAAATGAAGCCCCAAAAGATATATTACCTTTGGTTTAAGAGTAGCCTGGGCCTCAGATTTGTCTTCTTAAAGATGTTTGAGAGCCATTCCTTTAGTCCTTGCATTCCTTCTCTACTTCAAGCTTTATACTGGAAGTCTAACTTTTTTTTTAATACAAAAAGTTCTGTTCTTATTCTACCTTTGAAGATTCTTTTAGATTACTTGGGATTCTCTAATAAAGTACCAAAGAATGCCACTTGTAGTTATTATTTGCCAAGGTCTAGATTAATGAATGAAGTTTTCTAGTCAGTGATATAAAGCATTGGAAATGTATTTTGGAAAGAGAATGTTTTTAAGTATGTAAATAATGTGTAAATATCTGAATTTCTTGGAAATGAGATTCTATTCCCTCACTTCTTGCCCGTTGTGAGGTTGACATGCATTATGACAGATGGATTAGAATAGATTTTTTTTAAATCATACATTCTCAGAATGCTGTCAAGAAAATACATAGTCTAATACACTATGCAGTGATATAAGCAATGCCGCCTGGCTCCCGTGGGAATAATAAACTATGTTGCCAACATATCAATGTCTGCAAATATGTTAGAAGCAGTGGGATATTAGAAATGTGTTTTTATCTATAATAGAATCTGACTTACTCTTGTTCATAAACACAGACATGTATGCTTCCCTGTGGCCTCGCATATATAACCTTTAGACTTTCTGTTCTAGTTATATCCTATCTATACTTTGGAAAGGGAAACCTTTTCTTAAAATATCCCTTTGTTTATTACACATTCAGGTTGCAGTACAGAGACAGAATAAAATAAGGAAAAACTATCTTCAATACATCCAGTTGGGTTAAGAGTAGAGTTCAGGGAGTGAGGTTATATTGAAAAGGAGTCTACATTATATTCAAATGGACACATTGCCCCAGTGTTGAAAGAATACGCACATTCACTAAGCCCAAGCTAAGAAAAATAGCAAACACCAACCCTGATCTGCTCAGTTCTGAAGAAAAGCCTTTGACTATTGTGTTTATCTCATTTAAAGATGTAGAAAAGGCAGTGAGAAGACAGCTGTGTTTATCTCATTAACACACATGGAGGAGGCAGTGAACACCACAGGGGGTGGGGAGGAGGAACATTTTTATGCTGTCATCACTGACTATACTTGTCCAGCTGTGGAGGAATTTTGCAATGATGTCAAAATTGAGTTGGAAAAAAATGAGTAGCGTGTAGCTTCCTCCTCACCCTCATATAAATGTCATAATTCTAATTTGCTTTGGCACTTTTCATCTTTATTATTGAAAAGTTCATACTAGGTTGCATCTCTCATTGCGAGTTGAAGAAGAAATGGTCACAAATGATAGAGAAATTTTCATGGTATTGCAAAAACGATTGCCCTGTTGTCTGCTGACATGACTGGAAAATCCTCTAAGTTTCTGGAACTTATTAAAAACTTTTTAGACAGATTATTTCTTAAAAAATTAATCTCTCATTCTTCTAAAAATAACTGACATACTAGTGAGAAGTTGAAAGATAATTGAATCAAAGAAAGTGAAATGTGAAAACTCTATATTTTTGGTAACTTAATGAGTCAGCATCAGTCAGTATACACATACTCATATACACACATGTATATGTAGGTATATATACATATGTGTGTACACGCATATATGAATATGTATACAGATGTATATGTGTGTATACATGCACACACACATTCCTTATATTTGTCCTTGAAGTCAGATTGAAATTATTTTGTTTTGTTTTCCTTGTAGTTTCTTGGCCTGAAACAAAAATCTGGGGGCTAGTTTTACATTTACAAAAGAAGCATTCAATAGTTATTCCACTTCTAAACAAACTGATATATTGCCTTAGTGACTCATGACCTTACTTTTCTGCACAGAACCACTTTTTACTGGTGAAAGTCACCTTACAATAATTTGATTGTTTACATATACAATTTCTACAGAACTCTTACCACAGAAAAATCTTTATTATTCAACCAGTACCTCAAGATATCCATTCAAGAATCTTTCTAATAGCACATGAAGCATGTGTTTCGACAAAAAAAAATATTCCTCTAATGTGATATATTGATAGAGTGTTGAACATGAATTTAGGGAGAACTAGTTTCAAATCCCACCTTTCACCCTTATTAGCTATATGGTCTGAGCCAGTCATTCAGTTTTTAGTATGCTCAATTTTCCTTTCAGTAAAAAATGCTGAATTAGGGGCAGCTAGATGGTACAGTGAATATAGCACTGGCACTGGAGTCAGGAGGACCTAAGTTCAAATCCAGCCTCAAACACTTGAAACACTTACTAACTGTGTGACCTTGGGCAAATCACTTAATCCCAATTGCCTTGCCTTGCCCCCTCCAAAAAAAATTCTAAATATCTATAGTCCCCATTTCACAAAGTTGTTGTCAGACTTGAAAGATATATGTAAATAATTTTATAAACTTTATAGTACTGTGGTCATTGGATTATACAAATAGAGATGGAACATCAAATATCATCTTGTTCATCTCCTCTCATTTAGACAGATAAAACCCAAGAATTTAATGACTTTTCTAAGGTCAAATATGTAGTAAGCATCAGAGGTTAAATTTTAACTCAGACCCTCTATTCCAGATAGTATGCTGTTTCCACTCTAAAAATGTATAAATGTCAGTTATTATTATTTCCATTGTTGACTGATGATACATCAAAAACAGTTCAGAATTCCAAAAAATTTGTGATTTTCTCAGTGAGAATTCTCAATAAGGTGATTCTTTTCACAAAAGTGGATTATAATTTATAAGTGACTCAGTAGTCCATTACTAGGTCATTTCTGGAGGTTGACAAGTTAAACAAGATAAGATTCGAACACTTGAGACTTCTTTTTTTTTTTTTTGCTTTTTTTGGAGGGCAATTGGGTTTAAGTAACTTGCCCAAGGTCACACGGCTAGGTTTTTGTTTGTGTGTGCATTAAGTGTCTGAGGTCACTTGAGACTTCTTGATTTCTTGGGGTCCCAATTTCTGTCTGCTATGCCGCATTGACTCTAAAAAGGTTTCTTCACTGTTAAATGAGAAAGTTTCTAAATATAGAATATTCTATCATAGTATAGCTCAGAGAAACTCTTATAAGTAGGTGGGGGGTAGACTGGGAGGGGGAGGAGAGGTACAATGAACTTAGCCTAGTAGAAGGGAAAGGAAAAAAGAATGGCCCCAATATTATCATGAAAGAGAGAAGGTAGCTATATTCAATTTGAATGAAGCTAAATTCTTGGATTTCTAAATGCTTTATGGAAGTTGGCTCAAAGCTTTGCTCTTTGGTTCCTTTCCATATCACTGGCAAAATTACTGCTTTAGCAGAAGGTGGTGCCTAATAGCTTTTATTGCCATTTATTGCCATGAAATTTATGTTAAAGCTCTCATACTCTCTCCATCATGCCAACAATTGCCAGCAGTTGATCAGAATTCATTAACCCAGTAATCTGAGGTGTTATTTTTTCCCCCTCACCAATCTATATTGCTTAAATGTCACCTTATAATAATGTCTTTTAAGTTCTGGATTTTCCAGATGGAATTTGAGGGACTTGTTTATGTGATTTCATTTTATTGAGTTGTAATGATTATAAAATTCTATGGCTGTGTCTTGGAAGGAAGGCACATTTTGCTATTAAAAAAAAAGCTACAGAGACATGGAATATTATAACTCAATCAGTTTTTTTGGAATCATCTAGTACAATTCGGTCATTTTATGGGTAGAAAGAAAATCTTGATTCCCAGGGAAATGAGAAAGGCACCATGAAAATGGAGAAAAGTAAATATTATCCTGATATTTAAAAGTTGTGTGGGGAGGCTAGAGGTGGGGAGAGTCTACAAATTAATGCCTAAGTGAATGACTTTGTTTCCTGAGAAAATTATAACACAAATCATCATATTTAAAGAACATCTAGAAAACAAAGCAACATGAATACAGAGTTAGCATGGTTTCATTAAGAACAAATAATGAAAATTTCATTATATTTTTTAAAGGTTTACTAAACTGGTAGATCAGTATAATGCTGTAGAAATGGTTTGTGTGTATACACAGTACATTTTATTCATTTTTTATGAATCTTGTTTTTACATCATTTTTATTTCTGAATAATTCTTTTCCCTATCTCCTACACAGTGAGTCATTCCTCCATAACAAAGAATTTTTTCTAATGAGAAAATAGTTCAGCAGAACTAACCAACTATTCTATTGAGTTAGTTCTGTTGAGTATATATATGTGTTGAGTATATATATGTTGAGTATATATATATGTGTATATATATATATATATATATACTGTTGAGTATATATATGTGTGTATATATATATAAATATATATATATATACTGTTGAGTATATATATGTGTGTATATATATATAAATATATATATATATATACTGTTGAGTATATATACGTATATATATATATATATCCTATGCTTTAGTAAAATATTAAACAAAGCATCTCATAATATTCTTTTTTTTTCTATTAAACAAATGCTTTATTAACTTCCAGTTTACATAATTCATTTCCACAAAATTTTGAGTAACAATTTTCCCCCCATTTTTTCCCTACCCACCACCCCAGAATAGGAGTCCCACTAGATATCCCCTCATCCAATCTGCTCTCTCCCATATCTTCTCCCATACCCCCTTCAACTTTGCCATTAGGGCAAGGTGAATCTCTGAGCCCCAATGCCTGGACACCTTATGAACCATTTAATTTTAAAACTTCAATTTTCAGATCCATTCCCTTCTACCCTTGTCACCCACTCCCTCTGAGAAGATAAGCAATTCATATGTGTTGTACATGTATAGCTATGCAAAACATTACCATAGTAGATATATTGTAAAAGACTGCTTATATTTCCCTCCCACCCATCTCACCTCCCACCTGGTCCATTCCCTACTTTGATCCTGTCCCTCTTCGAAAGTGGGTACTTTCAACCTCCCCTCCCCCTAGAATGCCCTTCCCTCCATCATCCCCCCTCTCACCCCCCTTTCCCCTACTCTCCTGCAGGGTGAGATATCCCATTTAGTATGTATGTGATTCTCTCCTTGAGCCAACTTCAATGAGAATATGGTTTTGCCTTTTTGCCTTCCTGTTCTTCCCCTCCCCTGCAACTACTTCCCCTTGCCTCTTCTACATGAGATAGTTTACTCTACCCTGTCTCTCCCCATCTCCTCTTGCCACTTTCCTCTCTCTCCTCTTGACTTCACCCCTTAAGAATCATCCCTTCGGGGGCGGCTAGGTGGCGCAGCAAGCAGAGCGCTGGCCCTGGAGTCAGAAGGACCCAAGCTCTGATCCAGCCCCAGACACCCAACACACACAAACAAAAACCCAGCTGTGGGACCCCGAGCAAGCCACCCAACCCCAATTGCCCTCCAAAAAGCCAAAAAACAAAAAAACGAATCATCCCTTCCCATCAAATTCAACCTGTGCCCTCTATCCATGTATACCTATAAACATATGCCCATATACCCTTCTTCAGTTATTTTCATAATGAGAAAGGCTTCATCAGACACAGTTATTGTTTTTCCATGTAGGAATGTAAATAGGTCAACTTTGATAAGTTCCTTTTGATTTCTTTTCCTTCATTACCTTCTCAAGCATCTCTTGCTTGTTGTATCTGAATGTCAAATTTTCTATTCAACTCTGGTTTTTTCCTCAAGAATTCTTGAAAATCCTCTATTCCACTGAATGACCATATTTTCCCCTGAAACAAGATACTCAGTTTTTCTGGGTATGTGACCCTTGGGTTCAGTCCCAGCTCTTTTGCCCTCTGGAATATCATATTCCATGTTCTTCGATCCCTCAGTGTAGAAGCTGCCAGGTCCTGGGCTATTCTGATTGTGTTTCCACAGTATTGAAATTGTTTCTTCCTAGCTGCTTGTAGTATTTTCTCCTTGATCTGGGAGTTCTGGAACCTGGCTATAATATTCCTGGGAGTTTTCTTTTTGGGATCTTTTTCAGGAGGAGATCGGTGAATTCTTTCAACCTCTATTTCCCCCTCTGGGTCTAACACATCAGGGCAATTTTCCTTGAGAATTTCTTTAAGGATGATTTCTAGGTTCTTTCTTTGATCATGGCTTTCAGGTAGTCCAATAATTTTTAAATTATCTCTCCTGGATCTATTTTCCAGGTCAGTGGTTTTTCTAATGAGTTATTTCACATTGCCTTCTATTCTTTCATTTGTTTGGATCTGCTTAACAGCATCTTGATTTCTCCTAAAGTCACTAACTTCCATTTGCTCCAGTCTAACTCTGAGGGAATGGATCTCCTCATTGAACTTTTGAGATTCATTTTCCATCTGGCAAATTTGTCTTTTTATGGCATTCTTCTCCTTATTGCCTTTCTGAGCCTCTTTTGCCATTTGAGTTAGTCTATTTTTTAAGGTGTTATTTTCCTCAGCCAGGCTGTTGGCTGTCATTTCATACTTTTCTTGCATCTTTCTCATTTCTCTTCCCAATTTTTCCCCCACTTCTCTTATCTGCTTCTTAAGGTCCTCTATGGCCTGTAGCCAGCTTTTATTTTCATTTGGGGCTTTTGTTGCAGGAGTTCTGACCTCACAGTCCTCCTCCATACTTTGATCCTCTTTGCCCCTAAAATAGGAGTCCAATGTTGAATTTTTCTGTTTATTTTGTTTCTTTTGCCTAGGCATGTTGCCACTTAATTACTTGATTTTTGGGCTTGTTGCCACAGTAGGACTCTGCCACCAAACAGGAGAGCTTCCGCCCAAACGTGGGGTCTTCACAACTTCCGGAGGTTGGGTGGCCTCTGTAAAGCCTCCGCCCACTCTGGCAAGCTGAATACCGACCCCAAACTTCCCTCTCAGACCACAATCCAGATCCAGGCAGTTTAAAGCAAGAGCAATTAACCCCCAGACTGATTGCTGGATCTCCCTACAGTTCTCAGACCAGGAGCTAGAGCCGCCAGTGACGCTGCAAAATGGCTTCTGTGCTGCTATTTCTTCAGAGGCTTTTCGCCCCCAGGGGAGGAAGCCTACACGTTCCCCAAATACTGGTCCCAAAGTCCATAGGGCACTAACCTCTCACTTTGTCCTAGGCATATCTGTGCTGAGAATTCTGGAATCACCACAGCTGCTGGTGTTCTGGGGTCCCTCCAGCCAGCTGCTGGCTCAGCCACCCTAGGGCTAAAACCACAGAGCACTGGGCTTGCTGCTCCCTGCCGAGCTGCTGGGTTCTCCTCAGCGGGAGGTTAGTTTCTCTGTGTAGTTCTGTGGGTGCCGGGGCTTCAGAAGTTGTTCACAGTCCCCTTTTACATTGTTTGGAAGTTGTGTGGGGTAGAGAACCTTGGAAGTGCTGTTTCTACTCCGCCATCTTGGCTCGCCCCCGCCCCCTGCCCCCCTCATAATATTCTTACATAAAGATGGGCAATTGTGGATAAGACTGTGATTGGATGATTAGACTCAAAGCAAAGTCATTAATAATACAAAGTTAATGTGAAAGTTGATCTGTAATTCAGTGTCCTAGTGTCCTGTACTTAGACATGTATAATTTCACATTTTTATCAATGACTGGTATAAGGAAATAGGGGACAAACCCCTCATATTTGCTCATTATACAAAGCTGAGAGGGATAGCTAAAACATTAGATGACAGAGTCCAGATCCAAAAACAAAACAAAACAAACAAAACAAAATCATGAAAACCTAAAACAATTGGAAGAATCTAATAAGATAAATTTCACTGGAAGTGTGCAAAGTCTTATGCTTTGGTTCAAAACAAAAAGCTTAAAGGATAAGAAGAAAAAAAGGCATAGTTTAAATAGTCTTTCTGAGAAGGATCTGAGAATTTGAGTACTCTGAATCTTCAATGTGAATCTTCAGCATGCTTTACAGCCAAAAAAGCTTATGCATTCTTGGGCTTATTAAGAGATTCATAGCATCAAGAAATAAGATGATAGTCTCTTTATAGTCTAATAAGAACACACCTGAAGTCATGTTTTTAGTTCTGAGAGACACAATATAAGAAACACTTTGACAAATTAGAGAGAATCCAGAAGAGGGAGACCACAGTGGTGAAGGGCTTTTTGTCTGCCTGCCTACTTTCGATGGCAGTTTAAACTTTTAAATTTAATCTGTTGTTTAGTCATTTTTCAGTCATGCCTAACTCTTCATGAACCCATTTTGGGTTTCCTTGGCAGAGAAACTGGATTTACTATTTCCTTCTTTACCTCATTTTATACAAGAGGAAACTGAGGTCAGTGGGGTTAAGTGACTTGCCCAGGGTCACACAAATAGTATCTGAGGCCAGATTTAAACTCAGCAAGATGAGTCTACCTGATTCCAGACGCAACACTCTATACATTATGCCACCTAGCTCCACCACAGTTTTATCTAGCATATCTAAAAAGATTCCTTTCAAAATTTAAAGTTGCTAGTCACAATCAATAGAAATGAAGGTTTAGGTATATCACTTAATAAATGTAAAATCTTGAGATTTCCCTCCTCTTCTCAGGTAACATCATTGTCACAGGGCATTAACATGTTTGAACTGGAAATATCTTGCCCATCACTTTGGCTTTTTTTTTTTTTTTTTGCTTTTTGGAGGGCAATTGGGGTTAAGTAACTGCCCAAGGTCACACGGCTAGGTTTTTGTTTTGTGTGTGCATTAAGTGTCTGAGGCCGGATCCAAACTCAGGTCCTTCTGACTCCAGGGCTGATGCTCTACTCACTGCACCACCTAGCCGCCCCTAGATCTATTTTCTTTTCTTTTCTTTTTTGCTTTTTGGAGGGCAATTGGGATTAAGTAACTTGCCCAAGGTCACACGGCTAGGTTTTTTTGTTTGTGTGTGCATTAAGTGTCTGAGGCCTGATCCGAACTCAGGTCCTTCTGACTCCAGGGCCAAGGCTCTACTCACTGCTTCACCTAGCCGCCCCCCATCACTTTGTTTTGCAATTATTGTTTTGTTTGTTTTTTTGGACAACACTGATCCAGAATAAGAAATCCACACAGATAGTTTTGGATGGCAGAACTGGGACTTTAGAATAGAATACTTTTTGTCCTTAGAGAAAAACAAAATAAAACAAACAAAACAAAAAAAAAAAACACTTATTCCCTCGCATCTTATTGTTGGAGATTCTTAAAAAAAGACAATAGAGCCACTTTAAAATATGAAGCACATTTAAGATATATAAGAAACAACATTTTTTAAACCTCCAGTAGAATTTCCAGTTGATTTGCATAATGGGTACAGTGACCAAGAGTAGATCACTAGAGAAGCAATCAGAATTATGATAAAATATAAAGATAGTATAGAGTATACACAAGTCATTCTGATGAAAATGTGAATAAAAATTAGAGTGACCACTCAATGGTCACTCCATCTTAAAAGATATGCTCTATCTCAAAATTTGAAGTAATATTCATAAATTCAAATAAATGCATCTTTCCATGTATAGAATGTTTTTTCTTAATATTTTTTGTTCTAGAGTTTGCTTATATTTCATTGTCATAAATAATATAGCAAAAAGTCTGATTATATATAATGCTTTTACTTTTTGTTAAATAATTTCATAATTGTCTTTCTGTCAACCCTTCTCTGAGGGATTTTAGCTATAGTCCCTTCCCTATTCTTTTACAATACAAGGCCCTAATTACTAACATAAAAGTCCAGAGATACAGTTGGGAGCCAAAGAAAATATTCACCATGAATGGATTCTACAGGGTCGCTTAATTATTAGCTGATAAACATTTTTATTAATAATACCTTCCATCTGTTTGATGTTCAGTGTGATTCAGCTGCAGGTGGTAGAAAAGCTGTTAAGGCATGCATGTATTGAGGTTTTGTAGCATTAAAAAAAATCAGAAATTTCTTAAACTTCTTCATGTTCAAATAGATGACTAAGTGAGAGGGAGTATAAAATGTCTGCCAGTCACTTAAAAACAAGGTCCCATTTTTTTTCTAGTGAAAAACACCATCTCCAATCAAATGTATTCAAATTCACTATTTAGAAAGAGGGCTAATGAATCTTTGATTTTACAATCATTCAAGTGACCTGAGTGATTATGCAAGGTTTGCTAGGGAATAGGACCAGAGTGCAATGAGAGAGATCTTTACTCCTCTGCTCATGTTTTGAAAACTCTATTGCCCACCAGATAAATTTCATTGTAGAGACATTCAAGATCTTTCACATTACAGAATAACACTACTTTTCCAGTTTGATTTTATATTCTGTGTACCAGTTGGACAAGACAGTCCTTTTCCCAATGGTTGTTTTGCCTTCTAAAATCACTGCTTTTATTTTTTCACATTTTACTTTATGTTTACAGGGTTCTCTTCCCTCTTTCACCTTCAGCTTTTACTTTCCTCCTCAGCCTTTAAGGCCAATTAGAAATGTTATGTCTTCCATGTTGCCCCCATTGAATCCCTCTAGTTATTAGCAACATTCTTGTTCAGAGTGGTACTTCACATGTTTACAACAAAATAGTGTGCTGTGAGTTAAGTGTTTATTTCTTGTTACACTGTAAGAACCATGAGTGGTGACCTCATTTCTTATGGACCTAGTTCACAGTACAGTGTTATACATGTACTAGATACTTAATACTTATTTACTGAATGAATGAGACAGAATACTAATTTACATTGTTGAGAATGTTTATGGAAATGATCAACTCTTGGCATGAAAGTGCGAACAAATTACTTCATGTAATGAAAACTATCCATATTTCAAACAGTTTCTTCAATAAAAGAATCTATTCTTTACTGTGGAATAAAAGTTAGGAGTTAATATTAGAAATTAAAATTATAGCCTATTTCTAAATATCCAATTCAAAATAAACTTTTTTTCATTTAAAATTGCTCCAGAGCAAACACTATCCCTTTTTTCCACCCTCATTTCTTTCTCAAGCCATCATTCCTGCAGTGATTGCATTCTTTTTCTTTCCCCATCAGGATTCCCTGATAAAGGAGTTCAACTCTACATTGTCCTCCTCTGTTGAGTCCCTTGCACTTTATCCTATCAAAGCCCTCACCCTTCCAAATCCGGATCTTGGATTACTCTCACCATCTACTTACTGCTTTTACATTTTTCATGGACTGGTGAACAGAGTTGGAGAAAATGATGGAACTATGCTGACTGGGTCCACTTAAAGTTTATGTAACATAATCTCAACTGGGCCTTCACTGTGACAAAGCATTCCTTCACCATCTTATTTACAATATCATCTTTTCTAAAACTTTTCATCCATTCTCAAACCTCCCACAGCAGCTGCCCATGCAAACTCCCTCAACTGAGACTCTTAAGTCAGCCACTGAGTGAGAGTTCCCTTTCCTCCTTTGTTTCTAATCTCATATCACTCAGAAGCCTTTGACAACTATCTCCTCCTTCACCTCTTTCCTATAAGGAAGTGATCCTCTTTGCCAATGCAAACTCCTCTACAAGCTCAAGTCATCCCACTCCATTCTGTCTTCTCCAGAAGACTGACCCACTTCTCATTCCTACTCATGCAAAATACATGTTTTCCCCATTCTTATAAAAACTTTTATTTATTTTCTCTATCCCTGATAGCTATCATTTTATATCTTCTCCGTTTGTGGCTAAACTCCTTAGTTTATAATAAAATGCCCTCATAGCCTTTCTTCTCATTCTCTTCTTAACAAAAAACACTTTTTTTCGAAGTGATAATGATCATAATAGACAAATATAATAAATCGCTTTTTCTAACTTCTGATAATTTTTTACTTATCTTCAACTTTTGACACTGATTACCCTTTTCTCCTTGATACTCTCTTTCCCTCTTGATATTCATGACACTGTGTTCTTCCTGCTCCTGCTCCTATCTGTCTGATCACTCTTTCTCTGTCTTATGTGTTTCCTCCATATCTGATTTTTTGTAGTAGGGGTACCTCAAGGCTCTTTCCTGAGCCTTATTATCCTTCTATACTATTTCACTCATAGGCTCCCATAGTTTCAATTACTATCTGACCCTCAGATGACTCTCAGATCTGCTTGTTAATCTGTAACATTTCTGCTAATCTTCATTCTCAGATCTCCAACTGCCCTTTAGACATCTTAATCCACATGTCTTTTAAACTGAACTCACTATCTTTCATCCCAAAAAAATCTTCCCTTTTTCTTAACTTCCTTAATACTTCTTGATTTCCTTATTATTCCTTAAATTCCTTATAATAACTTCCTTATTACTGGACCACCATCCCAATTACCTGTTCCTTACAAAATATTTCATTTCCTGACCATTGGCTGTCTACTATGCTTGATTTACTTTCCCTACTCATCTCTACCTCTTACCTTCCCTGGCTTCCTTATATCTCAGCTCAAGTCCTGCCTTCTAAAAGAAGCCTTTCCAAATCCTCCTATATCTTACTGCTTCCCCCTGTGACTATCTCTTTTGAGGCCCAATTTATATTATGTATATGTATGGAAGGATGAGGGAAAGGTAATAGTGATGAGGAAGGGGTAATAGGTTCTACCAGGGACCCTGATCACTAATCAGTGACCAGAAACCCTGCAATTCAGTCTGGAAAGAATTCACCAGGCTCAAGCAAACTTTGAAGCCGAAATTGTAAAGTTTATTGTTACGCTGCACAGCACAGAGGACAAAGGATTCTTAGGGAACCTGCAAACTTAAAGAAAACATAGGCATAGTTTTAAGGAGTCAAGATAGTAAATCAGGTGTCAATTATGCTAACTAGGTGAATAAGGGTGGGATTAGGGAGGAGTTAAGGAGTGGTCAGTGCTTAAAAGACCATGCAATTTTAATATCAACTGTGAAGGTGTATTGCCCATGATTCACTGGGAAATAGCCCAATTGGGGCTACCTGGAGGTGTGGCTTTAGGCCTGACACTCACTAAAGTCAATCCTCGGTCACCGCCACTGAGGAGTGCCCAGTCTGCCGCCCATCAATGTCATGTTTGATAAGATGAATGTTGGGAACCAAGGCCATCAGAGACACAGTATGAGTATAATTGGCTAAGGAGTTACCCTATAGATAGGGTACTGAAGGATTCATGGTGCAGCTGGCCACTCTAACTAAGGGAGATAAACGTTTGCCTAAGCTAAAATGTTTATAGATAGTTTAGTGAAGGATTCATAGGTAGCTTGTTATTGTTTCAAGCAGAGATAAACAGTTCATGAGTTGTTGCTGGGCAGAGTGCTGGCAGGGGGAGGGGCAGTGTTAATGCTTTGAGACTAGGGAGGGGGAAGTGTGATTTTACAGACTGGTTTTACAAATTGATTTTACAGACATAGATCCCAAAGCACCCCATTTATAAACTGATGTTACAAATTGATATTACAGGCTGATGTTACAAACACAGATTGATTTTATAAACATATATACATCCCAAGCACCCCATCAGAAGTACATATATTTGCACATAGATAGATATAGTATACACACACATATACATACACACACACACATATACTCATATGTGTATATATACATGTGGCTGGGAGTGGGGGTGTGTATGTATATGCATATAATTTTTGTGGGAACTTAGGTGGCCCAGTAGATAGACTGCCAGGCCTGGAGTTAGGAAGACACATTTTCCTGAGTTGACATCTCACCTCAGACACTTAAGTTTATGACCCTAGGCAAGTCACTAAAGCCTATTTGCCTCAGTTTCTTCATCAATAAAAATGAGCTAAAGAAGGAAATGCCAAGCCACTCCAGTATCTCTGCCAAGAAAACTCCAAATTAGGGTCACAAAAAGTTGGACATGACTGAAAAATGACTGAAATATAATTTGTACATGGTTGCTTGAATGTTTTCTCCAAAATTATACTGAGCTTCTTAAAAGAGGGGATTTTTAAAAAACTTTTCTTTCTGTCCCCAGGATTTAGCACAGTGTATGTGACAAATAGCAGGTAATAAATAATTGCTAATTGACTGACCATTAATTGAACCTCTATATTGAAGTGAGGAGGGAATAGAATTTGTCATGGTAATTATATTATTAAAATGCAAATTTGCTGCTTAGTAGCAGTGGCTTTATGCTGTATGTCTTTTTTTAAAGTAAGAATTCAACATCAGATCATAGATTAAATACTTCTACTTTTGTCAATTAATTTCAGAAAGGCAGCTTAATAGAATGGCTTAGAGTTAGGAGGATCTGGATTTGGGTTCTGGTTTTGACATTGACTGCCTGTTGTGACAAAAGTGCAAGTCACTCATCCTTCATTGCCCCAAGCAACTCTTTAAATGACTAAATTATAAAAAGCAAACTCTATGTTGGTGGAAAGAAACTTTTGCCACAGCATTTACAGAATGACTTAATAGAGAGAGACAGATCTGTTCATTGAGTAACATGGAGTTAACTGTTTTAGCAAGAATCCTCTGCAAGTATCAGAGGTGAATTTGGACCAGGTTTCTTTTTGCTCCTAGTTAGCATCCTATTCAAGATGATGTACTGCCTGTACAATCAATAGTTATGGGGTTGTTATGTTTATCTCTCTGAATAAGTATCTCAGTATGGAAGATTAGGGGTTCAACAAACATTTATTAAGTGCCTCCTCCTAGTTAGGCTTTGCATTTGGGTCTGGGCAAACAAAATAAAAACAAATAAACAACAACAAGAAGAATATAAACAAACCACTTCTTTCAAAGAGTTTACATTTTGTTGGAAGGATATAATTTGGGCATGCATATATAAAAACAAAGTGGTAAGTAATTTCAAGAGGGAGAAAGTGATAACTGGACTAATCAGGAAACATCTAGTACAAGATGTCCCAGAAATCTCAATGTAACTTTAAGCCATTAAACTTTAAATTGCAGTACATTTGCATTTTTAGAATATGTAAGTTATTAAAACTTAAAACTGCATTGACCTCCCTATATAAGAGGTAGAACCTGAGCTATGATTCTCTAAGACAGAAGAGAGGAATATTCCAGACATGGGGAACTACTGATTTGAAGACATGAAAGAGGGAGTTAGAATATCATATAAAAGGAACAGCTAGCAGGACAGTTTTACTGGAATGGAGTATGCATAAGAGTAACTTGAAATAGAACTAGGAATTTAAATGGGAGTCAGATTGTAAAAGGTTTTAAATGTCAGCCTGTGGATTTCATACTTTATTCCTAGTTACAAAAGGAATCCATTGAAGATTTGAATTCTGATTTTAAAATGTAAGTTCTATTCCTTGAGATATACACGCACACTCATGTACACACGCATACATGTATGTATACAATATATTCAAGGAATAATTATATTCTTAATTAGTGTTCTAACTAAATGTTAGTCCCACTGTCTTCCCATATTTCAATGAAAATATATGCTTTAATAGTAGTGATTTCCGTTTAGGCCCTATTTTCATCCCACTCTTTTGGGAAGACATCCTAGAGAACTGGTGACATATTCTAAGTAAAGTGGCCAGATCTATTGATGAAAAGCAATATAGCTGGTGAGAA
Source organism: Gymnobelideus leadbeateri (assembly GCA_011680675.1). Taxonomy (NCBI): domain Eukaryota; kingdom Metazoa; phylum Chordata; class Mammalia; order Diprotodontia; family Petauridae; genus Gymnobelideus; species Gymnobelideus leadbeateri. The sequence goes on from WOXC01010817.1 coordinate 45,679, forward strand.
ATGGAAAGAAGACCAGGTTGATTCCCTTTCTTAAATAGAGGTCCTGGACTCCTGGCCCTGCCCTCACATCATAGGGTTCAATCAGAGGACCAAAAAGTGCTTATGATATATGAGTACTTGGCAGATTCAATCTTATATGATAATAATATTTTAAAATGGTAAGTTTCCTAAAGAAGGAAGGTAAAATAGAGAAGTATAAAAAAGTCTAAAAGTAGTGCAGATGGTAGGACATGGAAAGAAGTTTGTGCTGATCCCTTTTCTTAAATAGAGGTCCTAAATTCATGACCTTAAAGTAAATACTTGACTTTGAGATTTATTAAATACTAGAAAGGACATTAAGGAGTATATTCATATTCTTTTACCTGAACAGCTTTTGGGTTTAAGAGAAATTATTTTCCTATTATATTAATAGCCAATTATTGAATTGATATATAGGCTTTTCTCCTTGATTTCCTTGTTTAAGGCCCCTACCTTGTAAAAAGTCAGTGTCTGAAGGATATAATTGATTGATGAGATTGTCCTAATCCTGAAGGAACATACTTTTCAATGTTAGGCAGGACCCCACCCAACTAAGAGAACTAACTTCTGTAGAGTATAAATGGAATCCAGTCTAAATGAGTTCTTAGCCTGGAGAAATGAGCCGTCCTTATATCCCTCTGTTAGAATTTAGGGTGACCCAGCTCATGAATGAAAAAACCAACCAGAACAGTCTTGATGGATATGGACTGTGCTATCCAGATTTCTGGAGGTGCCTGAGTCTCATGATCAAGCCACATTCTCATCAGTAGGACATGAAGATTTCTAGCTCATTTCCTCATTAAATGTGTGCCAGTCAGGGTTGATTTTCACTTGTCAGTGGCATTCCGTTTTTAAAAAATGTATTTAAGGCTTTCAGGCTTTCCTTGGGGTTTGCCTTTGGTTACTGAAAAAACCACTAACTATTAATTTATTGATTGCTGGCTAGCCTAAATAATAAATTGATTATTAATTATGCAGAAACTCTGTGTCCTGGTATTTTTCATTTGTTATAGATTCTTAGTCTGGTGTCTAATTAAAAAAAATTGTTAACTATATTTCAATATGATTGGTTTTCTTGATAATTCTATGTATTTCATTTTATGAATTTTAAAATATTATTCCAAAAGAGTCTATAATTTTCACCAGAGTAGCAATGGGATCCCATACAAATATACACAAACATTAAGAACCCCCTGATAAAAGATATCTTTTCTTAGGTACTGTGGTGAATGAAATAACTTTTCATGGTTCTTAGAATCATAGGATGCTTTGATACTAAGAGAGATCAAAGGTGAGCAAAGTTATTTTTCTCTCAGGCCACTAGAATTTCTACTTTGTGACCTTTCAGAGAATTTATTACAGGTTTTCTCTTCCAAAGAAATAACAGTATTTAAATTTGGTTCAGAAGTAAGAATTTTCTAGTTGCCTTTGTCAAAGTTCACAAAGTAAGTGCATCTTCCAGCTATTCATTTTTGCTTTGGATTCACCACTGTGTTTTTCTATGTCTCTGGGAACCCTGCTGTACCTCAGCAGCAAAAAACAAAAAAGTGTTTATGTATATATGTGTGTGTGTGTGTGTGTGTGTGTGTGTGTGTGTGTGTGTACATGTATGAATTTTATGTATGTTCTCTGGAATTACATATACTATTGATATATTAAGTGAGGACTTGTCATGTAAAATCTAGCATTTCAGTAAACAATGGGACATAATAAGATTCCCTTATTACTGACCATGTGTGACATACTGTCATTAAAGGAAATTCACTCCATTTATTTTGTTGTGGGAGGGCTTGACTGAAGTTTTCTTTGCTGTTCTTTGGGAGTAAATCTCATCTCAAAGTGTAATAAGAGCATTGGATTTAGAGTCATAAGGGGTAGGTTTCAATCTGAGCTCTGTTATTTTACTACCTGCATCACCTGGAGTGAGTTTCTGACCTTCATCTCTAAAATTTGGGAATTTGACTAAATATTTTCAGAGCTTCCTTTCAGCGTTAAATACAAGGATCCTTTTCTTATGGTGTGGAGGCCAAGGCATAGGGAAATATTTTATAAAAAAAAAAAGTTTGAGTTCTGGTTCAGGTTTGACCAGTAGTTACTTGTTTGACTGTGATTTATTCATTTATTTACTCTACCTCATTTATTTTTCATTTGGTAAATGTGGAGTTGGGATTAATTGACCTCTAAATTTATCTATACGGTACTTTGATGTAAGAGCATGCCAAGATGTGAGCTGGTCACCATGCTGTGTATAGCAATTTGTTCTATGAATAGGATTTGTTCTATGTTGGAGTCTAGGTGAAGCACCAGAATAGTTTAGCCTATTTGCAGTAACAGCTGCCAAGCTATAATGCCTAAAGTTTCTGGTCAAAGAGAACAGTGTGCCAATTTTTAATTATACATGATTGCATCCATAAATGGCACCCAAACGTCAGAGAGACCATCATCTCACAGTGCTGTTTCATCTGCAGTTAGTGTGACCTAGCCTTGGGTCTCCTATGTAGCCAGCATAAGAGATAAAAAGCTTAATGACACAAAAAGGAATTTAGCAGACTCGAGTCTCCAGACATGATATCCAATGGCAGTCTCCTCTTAGTTATCACTAGTGGTTAGAGTGATGTCCATTTATAATAAAAAATCCATGACACAGTCTGCCTTGATATTCTGTACTGAAATTTGCTAGCATTATTTTCTTGCCTGTTAACCTGTGGGTATTCTCCTTCAATTGCCTTATTTTATATTTTACCTTATTAGGGCATATATCATACTTCTATGGAAATGATTTTATTTTTAAAACAGGCAAGTTGTGTTGGTTTTTTTTGTTAGAGGCAGAGATGTTAAATGATTTGATCATGGGAGTGTATCAGAGGTTCACTGAATGCCAAAAAATTTTGGCAGACTTCTAAACTTCATCTTCTATTCAACTCACTAATCATATGGACTATATTAAATAATAGTTTAATCACTTATAGAACCAGAATTTTTATAGATATAGATATAGATATAGATAGATATCGATATAGATATAGATATAGATAGATATAGATAGATAATTTTTATAGATATAGATATTTTTATAGATATAGATAGATATAGATTTTTATAGATATAGATAAATACAATGTGAATCTAATTATCATTATGGATATATGCCATTCAAGCACATAAACATTTTTATGTTGTGTAGAGAGGCAGCATGGTCTGGAGGAAATTAACACTGAATCAAGAAACACCTAGTTTTAAATTCTGGATTTGAGATTTCTTAGCTGTGTGATTTTAGGTAAATAACTTTACCATTATGGGATAATGAACAGAGTGAGAGGGCCTGTATTCAAGTGTGATTTTTGCAACTTAATACTTTTCAGATCTTGGGAAGGTCATTAACTTTTCCCAAGGCTTTGATTCTAGACTGGTAAGATAAGTGGATTGAAGTCGATTCTAATGAGGATGATAACAAGTAATGTACCAATTTAAATTTATTTATATACATGGGTAGAGTGCTGCACTTGGAGTCTCGAATACCTGAGTTTGAATCCTGTCTCAGAGATTTATTAGTTTTCTAACGATGGGTGAGTTACATAACTTCTGAAGCTCAGTTTCCCCACCTGTAAAATCAGATAAATATATCACCTACTTCACAGGGTAAGTGTGAAAATAAATACAGGGGATCCCAAAAAAAACTTAGTGTAGTTTTAAATAACTTAAAACTACCCTAAATCTTTTGAGATATCTTGTATATGTAAAACACTTTATAAACTTTAAAGCACTATATAAATGTTAACTATGATTATTTTATGATAATCTGGCTTCTTCAAGCCTCAGCTCCCCCAACTTAAAATAATGGTAACACTTGCACTATCTACACCAAAAAATTGATATTTGTAAAATATTTTGTACAGTTCAAAACAAGTCAAGCTAACAGGTGTCAAACACTGTGCTAAGGCCTAGAGATAGAAAGAAAGGTTAAAAAAATAGTTCTAGAAATGTAAATTATTAATAGCATTTTGTGTTAGGGACAGATCATGAATACCAAGCTAAGGTCTTTCAGTATGAGTAAATAAGTATCTTGCAATCAGATTTTCAGTTTAACATTTTATTACTTTAGAGAAATCTTTCCCTCATTTCCAACTACAAAGTAATTTTTCCATTGAGATTTTTCTTCATTATCTTCTCAGTGTGAGAATAAGGCTAGGATGTATGATTTCTCTCTCATCTCTTTTAACTGTTCATCATCTTACTCTGTAGAGAAGTACACATATATTATTTTATTTTTGCTTTTTTTTGGAGGGGGAAAGGTAGGGCAATTGGGGTTAAGTGGCTTGCCCAAGGTCACTTGGCTAGTTTTGTGTTAAGTGTCTGAGGCCAGATTTGAACTCAGGTCCTCCTGAGTCCAGGGCTGGTGCTCTATTCACTGCACCACCTAGCTGCCCACCATATATATTATTTTTAAAAATATTATTTTACAGTTAGTTGTTCTGAGTACTTATTTGCTAAAAGATATCTTAAAGGTATTCTGGCAATAAACAAAATATGATGATGAAGCAATTGAAAAGTAAATTATAAGGCTTTTCTAGAAAGTTGTTAAGTGTCCATGATACAATAAGTTGGATTTAATAAGTTTACTTTAGAACTTTAATGAATCTGGGATCCATTGAGATAGACATTTCAACATTACAAATCATAACTAATCCTTTTTCATTCTGCACAATTTTTACCTATTGCCTTCCATAAATCCATCAGAAAGGATCTACACTATCTGATGGGATCATTCTGCTAGGCTTTTTCAAATCCTAAGGGTTACACTCTAACATTTTTGATGTTCTTTTTTTTTTTCTTGTTACAATGCTTGCTCAACTCCTTTTCTGTCCATAAATTCCACAGATGATTTTTTTCAACATTTCCCTCCCCAATACCATCATTAGTAATATGCTACAGCTTATTTATGCTCATTGTGTGTCTCTCCATTGTCCTATGGGTCACTCAAAATTTGTCTTTTTTGGATACAGTAGATCCCTTTGGTTAGATTGCCAGAGACTGGGAGTAGAGGTGGTCTGAGTAGAGAGGAGTAATAGTGACACAATCAAAGGTGCACTTAGCCCCTCATTAGAATAGACCCATTTCTCCCAATTATAATATTCATTCTCTCATTAATTGTTAACCAATCAGAGTTGATTTCCACTTGTTGGAACATCCACTCTTTGAGGGGTACATAATTGTCAAGAGATCTCTATAAGGGGTCTTTGGTTTATGAGAGAAAGCCGAATGACCATTCTTTGAATAATTATTTGCAAGGCATAATTAGTAAAATGATTAATTACCCAGAAACTATGTCTCTCAAGATTTTCATTTGAGACATTTTCATTTAGATTATGAAAATCCTAACACTGGTCAGTTTCTGAGGCTAAACCAAATGTTTTCATTCAGCATATCTTAAGTCAGGATATCAAGAAATACAAAATTAGTTCCTATATCAAGGAATATAAGATATTATTTATTTTTATACATACATACATGATAAATATAAAGTAGATGAAATATAATCTTAAGGGCCATGATTCCAGTAGATTGGAGAATCAGGAAAGGTCTCTAGCTTTAATTGATGTTTGAGATGAAGTATTCTGTGAGATAGCAGCAAGATGGAACAATGGATAGAGCACCAGGCCTGGAATCAGGAAGACTTGTGTTCAAATCTGGCCTCAGACACTTACTAGCTATGTGACCCTGGGTAAGTCACATCACCCTCTTTGCCTCAATTTCCTCATCTGTAAAATGAGCTGGAGAAGAAAGCGGTGAACTACTTCTGTGTCTTTTCCAAGAAAATCCCAAATGGGGTCACAATAAGTCAGACACACCACTGCTAATAACAACATACTATGAGGAACTGGTGAGGAGGGAGAACATTCCAGGCATGGTTATCCAAGGCTGGCATAACAGGATTCTTGCTATGTTCTTTTTAACTGCTTTATTCTATTTGATTGACTTTTAGTCAATATTTTTAATCTTAGAGTATACTGAAACTTATCTCTTTTCAGTTATTAACTATGGCCTTTCTTTTGATTTCAAGGTCCAAATGACAAGAGATAGGTATTCCTAGAATCCCGGAAGATGTAATTTACCTCTTCTAGCACTTTATATTCAAGATAAATCGATTTAACTTGGGATTTGACATAATTTACACCTAAACTAAATTCTATAGCTGGTAGTGTTGTAGCTTTAAAATGGAAATGAAATAATTTATCATTGGGTCAAAAGTATTTTTATCTATTCTATAAATATAGAAATAATCTCAGAACCTTATAAATATCACAAAAACTACAAACCATAATTTTTTAGGGAGTCACACACATAGAAGAAATTACTTCCAAGACTATAAAGGAAGCACATTTCAGACTACTAAAAAAACAAAGAAAAGTAATTTACCATGTGCTAATGAAATTACTTAGGCATAAAGACTCAACCTGTGTTTTCATTAATAAAAGGAACTACATCTATCAATTGTCATTGACTGTGATGAGTTAAATACCTCTATCAATGAACATTGAGTTCTTATCTTGAACTTAACTTTGTAGAACACTCACTCCAAGGTTACGATATAATACAATCAAACACAGAGTATTTATCAGAGATAGACCATGAAACAAAGTCTTGTTTTAATACTAACTTTCAAGACACTTTATCAATTATTTCAGCCTAATTCATTGTTAAAATACAATTGAATCCAGGTCTTCCAGGCTCTAAAGCCACTTGTCTATCCCAATGCCTGATGGCCTCAAAATGTTTTTATATTCTATAAACTAAGGCAGATGCTCTCTTTAGAGAATTTAGATCTCTCTTTTCCCCAAAGGGTGAAGATCCAGGGAGAACTCAAAGGTTAGTTCTCAAGTTCTAAATCCCCCTTTTCCCTAAAGGGAAGAAAACCAGAGGAAGATGATGCTTGAGAAATTAAAGAAGATTTTTGTTAAGCAGGGAAGAAAAAAAAAAGTTCGTGGGAACTGTCAGCTTATGCTGAGCAGCTCTCTAAGTAATGGATGTGGAGGAGAGAGCGCGCGAGCGCGCGAGCGCGAGCGCGCGAGCGATCTCTATATACTTTTTAAAAAAAGAAATGCATTGGGGCAAGGGGAAAAGGAAAGGTTAGTAAAGAATTAGTTAGGGAGTCCCCTTCTCAAGGGAGGGGGAGGCAGAAATTCTAGGTGTCAGTGCTGTGGCCCTTTGATATACAAATCAAAAGGCATGCTTGGTGATAAACAGTCTACAAGTCAAGTCTCGGGCACAGACAATAAGATAAGATGTCTACAAAAACCATAAAACAGAGTCAAAAAGCCCCATAACCAACAGTTATGAGAGACTCTGAAAATAAGGATGCCTCTCAAAAACAAAAAAAACACCAAATGCCTCAGGGTCTGCTTCAAAACTTGTATGAGGATTAATTGGCTTCAAAGTTGCTGGTTCCTGCATGTCCAGCTAGGTTTACTCTCAGTCACTGCAAAAGATTGTTGATATGTCAAGTCACTCTGTGTCATAGGTAATACAGTTAGTTCTCATGCAGCTCTTCTCGATTACCTGGATAATTGGGGAACTCAAGGAAGTGAAGGTAGTATACTCATTTACAGATGCACTCATACAATTAGGAATCAAATTAAGAGGGTTCTTTTTTTTTGGTATTACTTTTTGATCAGAAACCCATTTGAGTATGTGATTTGACTATTACAATAAAATAAATTTGCATATAAGAATTATATTTAAAGTTAGAAACATACACATTATCTGAAAACTATTAAATCTTGAAAAATCTAAGGCCATTCATGTGTTTTTTTCACTGTTCTCTTCTTCCTCCTCCTCCTCTTCTACTTCCTCTTCCTCCTTCTTTCCCCTCTCTTGTTCTCTTACTTTCTGGCTCTCTCTCCCCAGAGTAAAATATGTGACTATGGAATAAAGCAGGATCACACTGAAATTCATTTCTTTTCTCTGATTTTATAATGGTCAAAATGGGTTCATTCTGATAATTCATAAAGCAATTGAATGCAAAATCTTCATTAGTGACTTTTAAGACAATAAGTATCTTTAAAATAACTTATGTGACATTTCATTTTAAAAGATTTATTTAAAGTATTTTATTCGTATTCTAATTTTGAATATCTTCACATGTTGAAAAAGCCCATTTGACAAAACATCTCCATAAATAAAGCACTGTGGTCTTGGAAAATTCTGCCTTCTTCCAGAACAAGTGGAGGACTCAATTTTAAAGAATTTGTCTTTTTTTTTTTAAAGCAATCGGGGTTAAGTAACTTGCTCAAGGTTACTCGGCTAGTCATGATTTATGTGTTGGTGCTCATTTTCTGAGGCCAGTTTTGATCCTGGGTCATCCCAACTCTGAGACCAGCGCTCTTACTCACTGCGCCACCTAGCCGCCCCTGAATTTGTCATTTTTACAATTGAGCAAAAGGTAATCTTGTTTTCTTTTCAGAAAAAAAAAAATGAGTTTTTCTTTTTTTTTCAAGCATCAACAAATCTTAAGTAATTAGTTCATCATTTTTGTTTCTGCAAACAAGTACAAGCAATGGACCTTACTCTTTTCCCATTAATTTAAAAATAAATATTGTGTGTTAGTATTTTGGTTGATAGTATATATGTGTGGAAGTGTTGTGTTTAAAAGAAATTCATTATGTATGTTTGTTTGATTTGGATCCATGATTTCATTAGATGAAAAAATAAAATAACTTCTATCAATGCAGATCTGCAACTATTATGAGACTTCTAGTCTTCGGAAAATAAATAAGTATACTAAATAATGCTAGACTACAGCTAGGTGGCAAAGGACTGGAGTCAAGAAGAATCATGCTGTTGAGTTCATATCTGGCCTCAACCCCTTAATAGCTCTGTAACACTGGGCAAGTCACTTAACCCTGTTTGCCTCAGTTGTATTATCTGTAAAATGATCTGGAGAAGGAAATGGCAAACCAGTATCTTTGCCAAAAAAACAAAAGAGGTGAGAAAGAGTCAGAGATGACAGGACAAACAAACAAAAACACTGTTTAACTAAGTATAGTCACCTTTTACAATTGCTAGCTGATGACTGGTTCTAAACAAATGTAAAAACAGATGCCAGTGGGGCAGCTAGGTGGCACAGTGAGTAGAGCGTGGGCTCTGGAGTCAGAAGGACCTGAGTTAATATCGGGCCTCAGACACTTAAGGCACACACAAACAAAAACCTAGCCATGTGACCTTGGGCAAGTTACTTAACCCCAATTGCCCTCCAAAAGGCAAAAAAAAAAAAACAACAACCCAGAAGCCAGTGCCCAGACAAAACAAACAACATTAATTCCACCCCCCTCCACCCCGCCCCTCCACTGGTGTGTGATCAACAAGAATTTAATAGTCTAAAATGTAAAGAGCACCCTTCTGCAGTCAGAATTCTAGATGCAAATCCAGCCTCTAGCACTCACTACTTGTTTGAATTTGGACAAATCCCCACCTTTCTGAAATTCAGGTTTCCTCATCTGTAAAATGGTCTGGGCTAAATGGTCTCTAAGATTCCCTACAAATTTAAATCTCTAATTATATTATCTTCCTTGTTATGCTTTTGAAATTGGGAGGGTGTATCAACAAGCACCCCAACATCCCCAGGGTGTCTGCCAACACAGATTCTTAGATCTGCTTTCCAAAAGGAAAGCAACTCAAAATCAGTTAACAAGCTTACTTTAATGAAACAAACATATATCATTTACCTAGTTTAGGGGAAAAAGGTCAGCACCCCGAACTTTAGAGTATACAGACAGATCAAACATACAGGCTTCCAAACTGTCCAACCATTGTCAATAACAAAATCACAGTTACCAGAGAGGGAAGCATCAACATCTGGGTTTTCAGAGCTGGGGGGGCTCTCAACAGCTGCCCAGAGTCTCATCTTGTCAAATCACACAACACTTCTCAAAGTGAGCCCCAAAGCAAAGCTTCCCATCAGGGTTTATATAGCCTTCTCCTGGCTCAGAAAATGTAACCACCCTCTTGACCCACTGCCCAATCAAACAGCATCAAGGTGTGGTCATTCCTGAAAACCAAGCCTCCTACCACAGGCTCCATGTGACCACATTCAGCCTATTAGTAGGCAGAGTATATTTTCAAATCAAGGAAGGTTTTCAGAGTCTCTTAAGCCAATCAAAGTCTCTTAAGCCAATCAAAGGGCCTAGGGGCAGAGAAGATCTTCAAATCTGCATTTCCATTACAGAGGGGCAGTTAAACAAAGGATACCCCAACTAAGATTGACTCCCTCATTCACATACAAATCTGGACAGGCTAGAAAAATGCACCACATCTAATAAAATTGCATTTAATAAGGTCAAATGTACAATCTTGCATTGTGTTCAGGATTTGGTACCACTTTGTAGGAGAAAAACAAACTAGTAAACCTTAGCATATCCACAGGATATAGAGGGGGATCAAATCTATGCCATTCAAGAAAATGCCAGTTGCAAGAATTGCCCACATTTAACCTGGCAAAAAGAAGTCTTAAGCATTGCCAAGATCACTATCTTTAAGTACTTAAAAGCTTTCAGTTCTCTGTGTGAGTGTTTGTATGCATGCTTTGAACTTGAACTAAGTTTTGTTCTACTCCTCCAGAGGGCAAAAATAAGAGCCTGAGGGAGCTAGAGAGAGCATGGAATTCACTAATGTAATACAAAAGAAAATGAAAGCCTTAATAACATTCACAACTTTCTAATATTTACATGGGTTTACTATGGAAATAGGGTATTCCCCCTTCATTGGTGAGTTTCAATAAAGTTTGAATCACAATTTGTTTACAATCTATAGGAAGGAATCATTATTCAGGAAATTGTGGGACTAAGTGGCTTCAGGTACCAATTTCCTTCTAGCTTTTGACTTCTCTGAAATGGAGAAGAGAGGCTATTATATCGACCACATCCAGTTAGGTTGTAGTTCACCATATCCATCAAGAGTTATTATTCTTCAAGGTTTTTGTTTTGTTTTGTTTTGTTTTTTGCTTCTTTTTTTTTTGCTTTTTGTAGGGGCAATTGGGGTTAAGTGACTTGCCCAAGGTCACATGGCTAGTAAGTGTTAAGTGTCTGAGGCCAGATCTGAACTCAGATCCTCCTGAAGGAGTTAATATTCTTTTTTTTTTTAAAACAAATGCTTTATTAACTTATGGTTTACATCATTCATTTCCACCAGTTTTTGAGTTACAATTTTTTCCCTACCCACCACCCCAGAATAGCAGTCCCACTAGATATCCCCTCATCCAATCTGCTCTCTCCCATATCTTCTCCCATACCCCCTTCGACTTTGCCATTAGGGCAAGGTGAATCTCTGCGCCCCAATGCCTGAACATCTTATCTCCCAATTACATGCAAAATAGTATTAATAATAGTATTTATATACATTTGAAACATTTAATTTTGAGACTTCGAATTTCAGATCCATTCCCGTCCTCCCTTGTCACCCACTCCCTCTGGGAAGATAAGTAATTCAGTATGTGTTGTACATGTCTAGCTGTGCTAAACATTACCATAGCAGATATATTGTACAAAGCTGCTTATAATTCCCTCCCACCCATCCTGCCCCCCACCTGGTCCATTCCCTACTTTGATCCTGTCCCTCTTCGATAGTGGGTACTTCCAACCTCCCCTCCCCCCAGAATGCCCTCCCCTCCATCATCCCTCCTCTCATCCCCTGAAGGAGTTATTATTCTTATAAAATTCCAGTCTTAAAATGGAAGGATCTTGAGAAATAAGAATGTTACAACTTGGTGAAATTTTTACATAGACCATTTTCGGGGGAAACACTGATCTGAAATAGACATAGAAAGAATCAAGCTTAGTGTAACTAAGAATCCCTTAGAAAAAAGGCCTAAGAAAGAGAAAAATTCCTTGCATGACTGTTAACAGCATACTTAACCCCAACATTATTTTCCACTATTTGCTTGTTTTTTTTTCTCCTAAGCTATCAATTTAATCTTGAACTCAAAGGAAATTTTATGAGTGTCCTCTGGTCACTGACACCTCTGGACAATAATCAACGATCATTTTTCCCCCTTTATTCCAACAAGGTTTGAGCTTAAAGAGAACAACAACAACAAAAAAAAACCCAACCCATCATTGAGGAATTAAGAAAAGCTAAACTGAAATAAATTATCAATGGATTTGCAATGGTTTTCCATTTAAGTTGAATTGGTGTATTCATCATTTCTGGTCTCAGCAGAAATGGATATGCCAGTAGGGGGTTAGTATGGTAGAATCAGAGGACAGAGAAAGGGAGGGACTCTGGTGCAGATGTTTTGGCTTTCTTTGGCATGATCTAATTCCCAGCCTTGTAAGAGTTTGTTAGTAGACTTGTATACTAAGGGTCCAAAGCTAAAATACTCATCAAATACTATCTAATGTTCCACAGCAGGGAAGAAAAATTAGCTAATTCATGAATTATTCTCTGTTTATCTTTCAAACAAACAAGCTACTTGTTTATCTAACAAAGTTAGATTTATTTATCCAACAGGTTCTCCTTTCATTACCAGTCAATAATGAAAATTTTTTTTTCTATTTGAATTTCAATGTCACAATCCTTCAATGTTTTATTATTTTCATGTAGAAGGACCTAATCAAATCATAAGTAAAAATTTATGTAATGTTGAGCTATTGGAATTGAAATATTAAGTTGTAATAGATCTTTCATTTGATAAAAGCTTTTGACAAGATGGAGAGCGACGAGGGAGGAGATATAAATCACAATTGTAGAGATGGAAGGAAATATAGAGAACATCTAGTCCACCGTTATCATTGCACAGATGAGGGAACCAAGGACCAGAAGGACAAAACCACTTCTCTAATTACATAGAGATAGAATATGATAGAGCTGGCATTAGCAACCTGAATAGTGAGAAAAGCATAGGCTAAAAAATATATCTTTGGAAAGAAGGGAGGATGTTTAGCCTAAAGAAAAGGTTCCAGAGGGACATAGTGTCTTCAGCAATTTGAAGGGCTGTCATGTGGAAGAAAAATAGAATTGTTATGCTTATCCTTACAGGGCAAAACCAGGACCAGTGAGTAGAAAATGCTAAAAGGCAAATTTCAGCATGATATAAGGAAAAATTCTCTAGCAATCTGAGTAGTCCAAAAGTGACAACTTAGGATGCAGTTAGTTCTTTATCACTGAATATCTTCAGGTAGAGGAAGAAGAATTATATTTTTCAGATAGTGTAAAGTCCACCTAATGATAAGGAATAATTTATGAAGTTACTTCCAATTTTAAGGCAGTGACTCATTAATTTGATATTTTCCCCCTTACTCTGGTGATTATCCTGTGTTCCCTTAATAAAGACAGCAGATCATTATTTTAAAATAACAGCATAGATATTAAAGAATCAGAAACCTGACACGTGAGAATTAAAAAATATTTCCTTCTTGTATATGTTTAACTTACAAGTGTATAATCATTGTGTACTCTTAATTTTGCATAATATATGGAACCTGGAAACTCTTTTAATATTTTAATGTGATCAGATACCTAACATAAAGCACCAGAACTGGTGAGAATTTTTACATTATTTATCTGATTAATGTTATATAATATTCCTTTTATTTTATCCAGAAAATCAATAAATGTGAATTTTCTTTTTGATTTGTTAAGTATACAAAAATGATTGTAGTCATAAAATTTGTAGTTTACTTACATGTCAAATTAGCAAGCTAATCTTTGGATACAAATAGAGATAAAAAGTTTTCTATTCTGAAGATAATTCTTGGTTGGATCTGTGATCTCATCAATGTAGGTATTTTCTCCAACATCTAGTTCATAATATATCCGTGTCTTTTTATTCCAAGTTATTCAACTATATATTCTGGTATTATCTTTAACAGAATGACTACCCCCTCTCCCCTTCCAAAAAATAGAAAAAAAAAAGAGAGAAATTTAGAAAAATGTATTGGTTTTGTAGGGAAATAAAAGAATAATTTCTTTCTTTCTTTTTTTTTTTTTTGGAGGGCAGTTGGGATTAAGTAACTTGCCCAAGGTCACACAGCTAGGTTTTTGTTTGTGTGTGCTTTAAGTGTGTGAGGCCGGATCTGAACTCAGGTCCTTCTGGTTCCAGGGCCGACGCTCTACTCACTGCGCCACCTAGCCCCCCCTAAAAGAATAATTTCTATAATATATGGTCCAGGTGAAATAACAGTCAGTTGGTGGTATGTATCTGGCAAGAGATGGCAATTTTTAGATCAGGTAATCATTTAAATCAAGATGATAATCAAATGTATGAGAGCTGATGAGGGCACTGAGAGAGTTGGTAAAGAAGAGAACAGGGCCAAGGTAGATGTTCCTTCATTTGTGGTATGTCCAGCAAAGCAGACTCTGGAGGAAAAGTCAAGTAGCTAGAACCAAGAGAGAACAGTATCAAGAAAGACCAGAGAGGAGAGAATATCCATAAAGAGATGGAAATTAACAGTGTATAACAGTATAGAGAGGTCCAAGAGGCTAAGGATTAAGAAAAGTCCATTAGATTGGGCAACTAAGAAATTAATAATAGTAACAGTAATAATATGAATAGTTAACAGTTATGTAGTACTTACTGTTTGTCAGGCACTGTGCTAAGCTTTATAATTTTTATTTTATTTGATCCTTATAACCCTGGGAGGTGGGCAATTATATTATTTACATTGGACAAATGAGGAAACTGAGGCAAACTGAGGTTTAGTGACTTTCATAGAGTCATACAGCCAGTAAGTATCTGAAGCTAGATTGGAGTTCAGGGTCAGTTATCCCTTCCACATTGCAACTTTCTCCAATCGCAACTTCCCTATATCTCAGGTTGGTATGAGAAATTAAATGGGAATTTTGTAGAGTTTTGCAGAAGCCACAGATGACACGAGAAGGTCAGCAGGTAACACAGAGTCTACAGTCCAATATTTAACCAAATTTTTACAACAAAGTACTGTAAATACCTCATAAAAGAAAAAGAAAAAAATAAGATTTCTTTTCTGGTATGAAGGGAGGGCCAAAAATTTTTACTGAGATTTTCCAGATCATGGGAGCACTGTGCCCTAACCCCAAGATGCAGAAGGGATAACTATATTCCTGATTCTAAGCTGTATGCTGTATCCACTGCAGTACGGACAGATCACTGGTAACTTTGGAAAGAACATTTTTAGTTAAATAGTGAAATTAGAACTGAATAGAGAGGTTAGAAAAGAGCAAGAGCTTATGAAACTGAGGCAATGAGTAGAGACAGAGTGTTCTGTTTGTTTGTTTGTAGATTTCCTGGGAAAGTGAGAAACCCAACAGTAACTCAAAGCCATAATCCCCAAGAATTCCTCATTAAGTCAAATAATATGGAAGAAAGAATGGCAACTTTAGAGATTTGAATTTCTGTTCTATCTTCTAGTATGTGTTTGAACTTGAGTAAATTGTGCCACTTCTTTTAGCCTTATTTTCCTCATTTATTAAATAAGAATTTCAGCCTTAAAGGATCCCCCATATACCTGTCAGCACTAATCCTATTATTCTTATGGCATATTCATCGTTGTACATATATGTATTGATAGCAATATCCTAGAGTTGCTTACTGTAGCCAACACTGTTCTTTTCTATATGGAAGGCAGTTCTGTTTATTCTACCATCCCCTTTATGGCCTTGCTTCCTAAGGGGTGTGGCCATCATTAGCATATTGGTTTGGAATATCCTAGTTTCTAAATAATAATTTAGAGGATAAAACCATACTGCTTTGACCTTTGAGTTAGGAATGTGAAGGTCAATAATCAATCAAGAATTTCTTAAGTGCTTAATCTGTGATAGGAATCATGCTAAGTACCTGAGATACAAAGAAAAGACAAAATATACCCTGCTGGTAAGGAGCTGGGCACTTACATTCTAATTTTCAGAGAAAATATTTGGTGACTAAATTGGACCTAAGCAGTCATTTGAGGGTGGGGAGACTGAACCTATTTCTACCCTTGGCAACAAGAACACCAACTCTATTTGTACAGAAACACTAAGCTGTATAGGATATAAAAATCAGGTAGAAGATATAAAAATCAGGTCTCCTATTTGAATTTTATAGAGGGAAAACATAGATTGCAAAGAGAATTCTGTGCATGATTTATAAATATTGGCCTATTTCCATTAGAAGTAGCCACCTATTTCAAATGCAAGAGACATTTCTTTTTTTTCTCTTTTTGTTGAATATGGCTTATGATTGGGCAATTGGGAATGACCATAAAAATTGCATTGCAAAAACAGAGCATGGGAGACTGACATCAAACAGTGATTAAAAACAAAACAAAATGAAAGACCTGTATATTTCCCCTGGTGGCTCTATGCTCAATCTACCTTAGCATGATAGCAACTTTTCATGGTTCCATTCACAGCCCATTTGCACTAAATTTCAGTAAGTCCTGGCTCAGCACAGCATTTTGTATGGATTTATGAATTATACTCAAAATACCTAGAGGTATATTCAACCACTTATATGACTAAAGGAACTATAGAGGGCATGCCAGAAGCCCTCTTTGTCTGAAAGTATATATCCCGTTATGTCATGGATAATAGTCTTCTCTTTTTTTCTGTATTTATGATATTATTTTGAAAGAGGAAAAACCATACTATTCTAAAATGAATATAAATTTGGAAGTGTTTCTTAAAACTCCAAAAACATTATACAATCTCAACATTGACCTGCAGATGTATTTTGGGGCCTTCAACAGTAGGACAGAAATTATTTCCATTTTTTTTTTCTGACAGAACATTATCTTGACCCTAAAATGTCAACCTACTCTGAATGTGTAAATTAAGGAATTTGCCAATGAAAATAGAACTTTCTGGGGTGGGGGGGAAGGGATTATTAATTAGAGTGAATCCTTTCAAAAACATATTCCCCCCTTTTTATTTCAGTAGAAGTATGAAGTGTCCATTATAATCAAAGAGCAAATATGATGCATTTTAAATGTCAATAGATTGGGAGTCATCCAGAATTGTGACATCTAGGCTTTTGAATTAGAGAATTAGGTTGTTGGTTAAACTAAATAGCTCCTGATATCCTTTTAAAATCTCAGATTTTATGCTTCTGTGCTATTAATTTTCCTAAATTCTGAGAGTCATCTAATCAATTCTCTAATGATGATACTCCATAAGTCCTTAACCATGAAATTAAGATGGTTTGTTTTATGCTATGATCTCCACGAAGATTAGGGGAGATACAGGTCATTCAAGGGAAAATAGAATATGAAGTACTCAATATAGGGTAGAATTCAATCAATAATATTTATTAAATATAAGAAAATTCTTTATTTAAATTTTACTAATGGTAAGTAGCCATCTTAGTGAACTTTTAACTAATTTCCCTAAAATAAGTTGTTATTTAAATAAAGACAAGTATATAGTATGTCTTTTGGAAGATTTGGTTTGGTTATTACTTTAAGTAATAGAGAAGAGAAATTTTTATTAGAAGGAAATTCAAGTCTGACTTTATCCAGCTACCATTTCGAGTCTTTAGAAGTAATTAAAATATAATATTCATTAAACTGATTTCAAGTTTCTGAATCATTGAATCGCAGGTTAGGGTGAGACCTCTAAAGTCACCAAATCTAATACCTTTCCCCAAAGCACAGTCTCCTCTAAATGTGTATAATCTCAGTTCAAATTCTACCAGAGATAAAGGAGCACAGCATCATGGAATGATCACTGGACTTGAGACAAAAGATCTGTCTATGTTCATACTCCCTATGCTCACCTTCTAGACCAAATGTAAATTGAAGGGATAAGAAAATATAATTTCTGGGCAGAGCCAAGATGGCAGAGTAGAAACAGCTCATCCAAGCCACTTTGCCCCCAGATTCCCCCCAAACTATGTAAAAGGGGACTCTGAACAACTTCTGGAGCCCCAGCACCCACAGAAGAACACAGAGAAGCTAACCTCCCGCTGAGGACAGCCCAGCAGCCCTGCAGGAAGGACCAGCGCAGCGCTCTGGGAGCCGGCATCACAGAGCGCAGGAAGTGGAGCCGAGCGGAGCCCAGGTCCCCGTGAGCCAAGGTTTTAGCCCCAGGGCGGCAGGGCCAGCAGCTGGCTGGAGGAACCCCAGAACACCAGCAGCTGTGGCAATTCCAGAATTATCAACATAGACATGCCTAGGACAAAGTAAGAGGTTAGTGTCCTATGGACTTTGGGACCTGTATTTGGGGGAATGCGTCAGCTCCCTCCCCTGGGGGCTAGATGCCGCTGAGGACACATGCCATTTTGTAGTTTTCAGAGGCAGCTCCAGCTCTTGGCCTGCAAATTTGTAGGGAGATCTAGCGATCAGTCTTGGGGGGTAATCGCTCTTGCTTTAGCCTCCCTGGATCTGGATTGTGATCTAGGGTGGAAGTCATGGGTGGGTTTACAGCTTGCCAGAAACGGAAGTTGCCCCCACACGTTCGGGACGAAAATTCCTCTATCTGGCCTTAAAGCCATAGTGTGGCAACAAGCCCAAAAGTCAGGTAATTAAGTGGCAACATGCCAAGGCAAAGGAAACAGAAAAATGCAACCCTAGACTCCTATTTTGGGGGCATAGAGCGGGAAAAGGACTGTGAGGTCAGAAGTCCTGCTCCAAAAGCCCCAGGGGAAAACATGAGCAGGTTGCAGGCCATAGAGGACCTTAAGAGGGACTTTAAAAATCAAATAAGAGAAGTGGAGGAAAAATTGGAAAGAGAAATGAGAAGGATGCAGGAAATGTATGAAATGAGGGTCAACAGCCTGACTGAGGAAAACAACACCTTAAAAAATAGACTGACTCAAATGGCAAAGGAGGCCCAAAAGGGCAATGAGGAGAAGAATGCCTTAAAAAGTCGAATTTACCAGATGGAAAAAGAATCTCAAAAGTTCACTGAGGAGATTCATTCCTTCAGAGTGAGACTGGAGCAAGTGGAAGCTAATGACTTTATGAGAAATCAAGATGCTGTTAAGCAGATCTAAACAAATGAAAGATTAGAAGGCAATGTGAACTATCTCATGGGAAAAACCACTGACTTGGAAAATAGATCCAGGAGAGACAATTTAAAAATTTTTGGACTACCTGAAAGCCATGATCAAAGAAAGAACCTAGAAATCACCCTTCAAGAAATTCTCAAGGAAAATTGCCCTGATGTTTTAGATCCAGAGGGCAAAATGGAGGTTGAAAGAATCCATTGATCACCTCCTGAAAAAGATCCCAAAAAGGAAACTCCCAGGAATATTATAGCCAGGTTCCAGAATCCCCAGATCAAGGAGAATATACTCCAAGCAGCCAGGAAGAAACAATTTCAATATTGTGGAAACACAATCAGAATAGCCCAGGACCTGGCAGCTTCTACACTGAGGGATCGAAGGGCATGGAATATGATATTCCAGAGGGCAAAAGAACTGGGAATGAACCCAAGGGTCACCTACCCAGCAAAACTGAGTATTTTGTTTCAGGGAAAATATGGTCATTCAGTGGAATAGAGGACTTTCAAGCATTCTTGAGGAAAAAACCAGAATTGAATAGAAAATTTGACATCCAGACACAAGAAGCAAGAGATGCCTGAGAAGGTAATCAGGGAAAAGAAATCAAAAGGAACTTATCAAAGTTGAACTATTTACATTCCTATATGGAAAAACAATAACTGTGAGTGATGATATCTTTCTCACTATGAAAATAATGGAAGAAGGGTGTGTGATCATATGAATACATATGTGAATGTGTGTGTATATGGATAGAGGGCATAGGTTGAATTTGTTGGGAAGGGAGAATACTCAAGGGATGAAATTATGAGGTGAGAGAGGAAAGTGGTAAGAGGAGATGGGGAAAGACAGGGTAGGGTAAACTATCTCATACAGAAGAAGCAAGGGGAAGTGGTTGCAAGGGAGGGGGAGAATAGGAAGGGGAAAAAAAGGCAAATCCACATTCTCATTGAATTTGGTTCAGGGAGAGAATGACATACATACTAAATGGGATATCTCAACCTGCAGCAGAATAGGGGGAAGGGGGATGAGAGGAGGGATGATTGATGGGAGGGCATCCTTGGGGTGAGGGGAGGTTGGAAGTACCCACTATAGAAGAGGGACAGGATCATGTAGGGAATGGACCAGGTGGGGGGGTGGGATGAGTGGGAGGGAATTATAAGCAGCCTTGTACAATATATCTACTATGATAATGTTTTGCATAGCAAGACATGTACAACATATACTGAATTACTTATCTCCCCAGAGGGAATGGGTGACAAGGGAGGAAGGAAATGGATCTGAAATTTGAGGTCTTAAGATTAAATGTTTCAAATATAAAAAACAAAAAAAACAAAAAAAAAACCCAACACTTTGTAAACCTTAAAGTACTATATAAATGCTATTATCACTATAAAAAAAGAATATAATTTCTAAAGTATTTTAAAGACTCTAAGTTCCTAACTGTAATAGGGACATGCTGCCTCAAAAGACAGCCCACTTCATTTTCTGACAGTTGTTTATCTAACCTGAGTGATAAATGAAAAATGAACTTTTTTTCTAAAAGAAAAATTCTATATTTTAAAAGTTAGAAATGCTAGTTAATTAAACCAGCATAGCATCTTAATTAGGCATTCATGCTGACTTTGACCCTTCTAATAAACAATTCTGTGACGGTATGAGTTTATACCAGTTTTAGACCTACTGTGCCACTCTTAGGCCTCTGACCATGATTTGCTCTTGAAACTGTCTTTCAAGCTGGTAAAGAGGATCTTGGTGTTTCGATGAGCTACTTGTTCCCCATGAAAGTAGCTATTAATCCTGAAGCTAAATTTTCTCCTGCTGAGAAGGGCAACCAGATTACTACTAGCAGCAATTTAATGTGGATTTAAAAGCTCTGTTTTTACTGGCAAAAAAGAAAATGTGGTGAGGCAGCTTGATGTCACAAGGGGAAAAATGAAAGTCAAGACACCTAGATTCTTATCCTGACTTAGCAACTATCAGGCTTAGACAATTTTTTTTTATTTTTTTAAACAAATGCTTTATTAACTTCTGTTTTACATCATTCATTTCCACCAGATTTTGAGTTACAATTATTTTTCCCCCGTTTTTCCCCTACCCACTCTCCCAGAATAGCAATCCCACAAGATATCGATTCCTCCAATCTGTTCTCTCCCATATCTTCTCCCATACCCCCTTCGACTTTTCCATTAGAGGAAGGTGAATCTCTGTGTTCCAATGCCTGCACATCTTATCTCCCAATTACAAGCAAAAATGTATTAATAATAGTATTTATATATATTTGAAACATTTAATTTTAAGACCTCGAATTTCAGATCCATTCCCTTCCTCCCTTGTTACCCATTCCCTCTGGGAAGATAAGTAATTCAGTATATATTGTACATGTCTAGCTATGCAAAACATTACCATAGTAGATATATTGTACAAGGCTGCTTATAATTCCCTCCCACTCATCCCACCCCCCACCTGGTCCTTTCCCTACTTGATCCTGTCCCTCTTCTATAGTGGGTACTTCTAACCTTCCCTCCCCCCAAGGATGCCCTCCCATCTATCATCCCTCCTCTCATCCCCCTTCCTCCTATTCTGCTGCAGGTTGAGATATCCAATTTAGTATGTATGTCATTCTCTCCCTGAACCAAATTCAATGAGAATGTGGTTTTGCCTTTTTGCTTTCCTATTCTTCCCCTCCCTTGCAGCCACTTCCCCTTGCTTCTCCCACATGAGATAGTTTACCCTACCCTGTCTCTCCCCATCTCCTCTTACCACTTTCCTCTCTCACCTCATAATTTCACCCCTTGAGTATCCTCCCTTCCCAACAAATTCAACCTATGCCCTCTATTCATATATAACTGTAAACATATATACACACATTCACATATGTATTCATATAACCATACACGCTACTTCCATTATTTTCATACTGAGAAAGATTTAATCAGTCACAGTGATTGTTTTTCCATATAGGAATGTAAATAGGTCAACTTTGATAAGTTCCTTTTAATTTCTTTTCCCTGATTACCTTCTCAGGCATCTCTTGCTTCTTGTGTCTGGGTGTCAAATTTTCTATTCAATTCTGTTTTTTTCCTCAAGAATGCTTGAAAGTCTGCTATTCCTCTGAATGACCATATTTTCCCCTGAAACAATATACTCAGTTTTGCTGGGTAGGTGACCCTTGGGTTCAGTCCCAGCTCTTTTGCCCTCTGGAACATCATATTCCATGCCCTTCCATCCCTCAGTGTAGAAGCTGCCAGGTCCTGGGCTAATCTGATTGTGTTTCCACAATATTGAAATTGTTTCTTCCTGGCTGCTTGGAGTATTTTCTCCTTGATCTGGGGATTCTGGAACCTGGCTATAATATTCCTGGGAGTTTCCTTTTTGGGATCTTTTTCAGGAGGTGATCAATGGATTCTTTCAACCTCCATTTTGCCCTCTGGATCTAAAACATCAGGGCAATTTTCCTTGAGAATTTCTTGAAGGGTGATTTCTAGGTTCTTTCTTTGATCATGGTTTTCAGGTAGTCCAAAAATTTTTAAATTTTCTCTCCTGGATCTATTTTCCAGGTCAGTGGTTTTTCCCATGAGATAGTTCACATTGCCTTCTCTTCTTTCATTTGTTTGGATCTGCTTAACAGCATCTTGATTTCTCATAAAGTCACTAGCTTCCATTTGCTCCAGTCTAACTCTGAGGGAATGAATCTCCTCAGTGAACTTTTGAGATACTTTTTCCATCTGGCAAATTCGACTTTTTAAGGCATTCTTCTCCTCATTGCCCTTTTGGGCCTCCTTTGCCATTTGAGTTAGTCTATTTTTTAAGGTGTTGTTTTCCTCAGTCAGGCTGTTGACCCTCATTTCATACTTTTCCTGTATCCTTCTCATTTTTATTCCTAATTTTTCCTCCACTTCTCTTATTTGATTTTTAAAATCATTTTTAAGGTCCTCTATGGCCTGTAACCTGCTCATATTTTCCTTTGGGGCTTTTGGAGCAGAATTTCTGACCTCCCAGTCCTCCTCCTGTTCCTTGCTCATATCATCTTTGCCCCCAAAGTAGGAGTCTAAGGTTGCATTTTTCTGTTTAATTTCTTTCCTTTGCCTTGGCATGTTACCACTTAATTACTTGACTTTTGGGCTTGTTGCCACACTATGGCTCTGCCACCAGACAGGGGAACTTTTGTCCTGAACGTGTGGGGGACAACTTCCATTTCTGGAAAGCTGGAAACCCACCCAGGACCTCCACACCAGGTCACAATCCAGATCCAGGGAGGTTAAAGCAAGAGCGATTACCCCCCCAAGACTGGATCTCCCTACAGTTCGCAGGCCATTAGCTGGAGCTGCCTCTGAATGCACAAAATAGCATGTCTCTTCAGTGGCTTCTGGCCCCCAGGGGAGGAAGCCAATGAGTTCCCCAAATACTGGTCCCAAAGTCCATAGGGCACTAACCTCTCACTTTGTCTTAGGCATGTCTATGTTGATAATTCTGGAATCGCCACAGCTGCTGGTGTTCTGGGGTCCCTCCAGCCAGCTGCTGGCCTGGCTGCCCTGGGGCTAAAACCTCGACTCAGGTGGACCTGTGCTTGGCTCCCCATGCACTGCATGCTGCACTGCTGGCTCCCAGCGTGCTGGGCTGGTCCTTCCTGCAGGGCTGCTGGGCTGTCCTCAGTGGGAGGTTAGCTTCTCTGTGTAGTTCTGTGGGTGCTGGGGCTCCAGAAGTTGTTCACAGTCCCCTTTTACATAGTTTGGAGGTGATCTGGGGGGAAAGTGGCTTGGACACGCTGTTTCTACTCTGCCATCTTGGCTCCGGCCCAGGCTTACAGAATTTTAAGAAAATGACTTTCCCTATGTGGAACATCGGCCACCATTCCTCTATAAAATGAAACATTTGAATACAGTTATTTCCAGCCCTCACATTCTTGAGTTGAGAATTATATATATATATATATATATATATATATATATATATATATATATATATACATATATATACATATATACATATATATATACATATATATATACATATATAATATTTCACAATATATATAAAATATTTCACAAGAATGAAAAGAGACTGTGTGATAGAATAGATACTTTTCTAGACTTGGAATCAGAGAAGATCCTGATTATAATCATGACTCTGCTGCTTAATAACTATGTGACTTAGGGCAAATTTGGTAACTTCTCTGATCACCAATTTCTTCCTCTGTGAAATGGGGGTAATATTCACAGCTATATAGCAAGGTTGTGAGGGTCAAACAAGATGATGTATATAAAGTACCCTGCAGAGCACTAAAATACTCCCTAAATGCCAGCTCCTATTACTTTAAAAAAGATTTCATATCTATATATCTATATCTATATCTATCTATCTATCTATCTATCTATCTATATAAATGGGGCAGATCCATGAGCATTAGAGGGAGGGGGTCAATTTCATTTAATAAAAGATAATTATTAGGTGATCGTACCTAAAAGTGATATATCTCTTGCACTATGAAATGACTCTCTTTGGCTACCATTAGTGTAAAATTTGATCCATTTTCACAGTCTAAAATTGAAGTTTAGGTCAAGTTCAGTGAATAGAGAAAATTATTTTTAACTTTTTAAAGTTCTGGATCTATTTTGCTTTTTAGGCTACTAGTGAGAATTTAGTT
Organism: Gymnobelideus leadbeateri; assembly: GCA_011680675.1. Classification (NCBI taxonomy): domain Eukaryota; kingdom Metazoa; phylum Chordata; class Mammalia; order Diprotodontia; family Petauridae; genus Gymnobelideus; species Gymnobelideus leadbeateri. The sequence goes on from WOXC01010817.1 coordinate 70,290, forward strand.
CATAGAAGTATTAAGGAAGGGCCCATTGTTTGCTATACCATTTACTCTTGTCCCTTAGAAGCAGAATAATACAGAGAAAGAAAAATGGTTTTAAAGTTGGAAGAAGTGGATTCAGATTCTGCACATGGTACATATTACTTGTCTGACTATAGGCAAAATACTTTATATCCCTGAGCCTCAGTTTCCTCATCTATAATATGAGAAAAAGAAACTGATGAAGCTGATTAACTGATGATGTGATGATCTTCTGATGAAACTGGTGAACTGATGATGTGAGACTCTAAAACAGCTGTTTTTATTCACCAGCTGCTCAACCATTTCTTCCGCCTAGTCAGAGGTGTCTGACTGTGACAGCTACAATGGATTTGCTCTGGCTTGAGATGTGATTACATAAATCATTCCCACACTCAGCTGAACTGATGAACTGAAGTGATTTATATCACTGAAGAACTGAAGTAGTTTTCATATCACTGATGTACAATGAACAGAAGTGAGGATGAGCAGGGAAAAAATGCTTAAAGGACAATTTTAAATGAAGAGTGGCAGAATTGTGACAGATTAAGAAACCAGAGCTGTTGTTATCAGACCTATAATCATGTGAATAAAGTTAGTGAGAAGACTAGGAAGGAAATTCTCAAAGATTTTATCTCTTCCCTTCCCTCTCCTCCCACCTGTGATTTTGGAATTTCTTTTTTCCTTCTACCACACCAAACCCCTAACTGTTCTGTAGTTCCCCAACAACCTTAGTTCCCTGGGGCAATAAAAGGTCAAGTCACTTACCCAGGGTTACAGACAATATTTCTCAGAGGAAGGAGTTGAACCCAGGTCCTTCTGACCCAGAAATTTACTCTCCATACCTTATACTATACTGTCCCACTTTTATTATTTTGTGCATAAATGATTATGCCACTAACAGTATTCCTTCCACTGTCAAGGAAACAGACTTTTCTATGCTTCAGACAATTTCATGAGTTTGAGTAGCTTAAAAATTCAACTCCTAAAAGTCAACTTGCTGGCAACTGCAAAATTAGCTAGGCTGGTCCTCAGATGCAAGAAGCAGAGTCTGTGTTCTGACCAATTCCTAAAGTCTTTCCTCCTTGGTAGAACCTCTTTTCTGCTATTTGGACTTGAAATCCAGCATTACCTCCTGGCTAGGACAAGGCAGTAAAAAGAGTTTTTGTAGTATGCAACTAATTCCCTTTATCTTTAAATTATGTGTCGATTGGAGTTATGAACTGATCCAACAATTCTGGAGAGCAATTTGGAACTATGCCCAAAGGGCAGCCAAACTATGCATACCCTTTGATCCAGTAATACCATTACTAGGTCTGTATCACAAAGAGTTCATAAGAAAGGTAAAAGGATCCACATGTACAAACAGAATTATAGCAGTTCTTTTTGTGGTGGCAAAGAATTGGGAACCAAGGCATTGATGCCCATCAACTGGGGAATGGCTTAACAAGTTATGGAATATATGAATGTAATGGAATAATATTGTTCCATAAGAAATGATGAGCAGGCAGATTTCAGAAAAACCCAGAAAGACTTACATACACTGATGCTGAGTAAAGTGATCAGAACCAGGAGAACATTGTACACAGTAACACCATTGCACGATGACCAATTTGTTAGACTTAGCTCTTCTTAGCAATACAATGATCTAAGACAATTTCAAAAGACTGATGATGGAAAATGCTAGCAATGTTGAAAGAATGAGCTGTGGAGTATGAATACAGATCAAAGCATACTGTTTTCTCTTTTTGGTTTTTTTTTTCCTCTTATCATTTTCCCCTTTTGTTCTGATTCTTTTTTGACAATATGACTAATATGGAAATATGTTCAATGTGATAGTACATGTATAGCCTATATTAAATTGCATGCTATCCTGGGGACAGATGAGGGGAGGGGAGGGGAAAAATTTGGAACTTAAAATCTTATAAAAGTGAATACAGAAAACTACAAATAAATAATTTTTTTAAAAAATGTGTCAACTGGAGATAATAGTAGATACAGTCCATACCTCATGGGGTACTGTTAAGTCAAGTTAATAACATTACTTATACTTTTACTGTGTGCTAAACATTGAACAGTTGCATTACAAATGTTAAAGTACAAAACAAAATTTACTTCATTCAGAACCAATGGGAAAGCACTCTGTCCCATATTTTCTTTCCTTCTTGATCCCTCTCCTTGCACCTCTCTCTTCCAGAACACATCCAGGCAGTGACTGCTTTCATAGTTTAGATAAGATGGGAGATATAAATTCCTTTCATTGGACCACAGGCCCTACCATCTGTTCTATCTGTAAACCCTGTAAACCCTCCAGTACTGTCAACTGATCTCCTAATATAACATAAGGATCCCGTGGACCCTCCCATCCATGCTACAGATACACCATTAGGACTTCTGATACTTGTCATCTGCCCTCTAGATAAACTTTTATGTTTTGTCTCCCCACCTTCAGTTATAATGTCTCTTAAGAGCAGGAACTGTTTTGTTTTATCCCCAGATTTTATCACAGTACTTGTCACAGGATAAATGAAAAATAAATTATTCATTCATTTCATACATAAATATGTTTGTATATATTTTAGGAACATCTAGTTGTCCCTCCCTAGCATAAGACTAGACGGTAGATCAGTAAACCAGGGCAAAATTCAGGCTATGAACCATATATTTACCTAGTTAGTGAATCACTTCAGTAATTCATAGATAGATATAGAGATATACATATATAGAGATAAATGTATAATGTCTATGTTTGCATATGTACCTATATTATATACATTATATACATATATGTAAATATACATAGAAATATATACATATATACACTGTGTATATGTACATTGTGCATATATTGTATGAATATGTATAAATGTATAATAAATATGAATTAAATATATATCTAGAAAAGTGTTAATTCAGATTAAACTTTTAAAAGTCTATTGTAAAGTGTATTGTTCCCTGTGCCCGTCCCTGACCCCAGAGAGCTGTTGTGTGCGTGCATGTGTGTGTGTGTGTGCATCTATACACATTTTGGAGAATACATCACTGGTTTTTTTTGCAGTGCAACCTTTTTCTGACTTTTGCAGTTAAGTTATACTTCACGGATAGAGACATTTCTTTGGACTTCCAACAGTTTGCGTGAGAACTTTCTTTGAATTGTCAGCTCTTTTCTTTTAATGATGTTAGGAAAACAAGCTTTACCATTGTCACAAAACAAGGATCTAGGCTTTAATATTATGCAAAGGGCTTATTTCCTTTAAAAAAAAATCTTAGACCAAAAATAAATGTCTCCCTTAAAGAGAGTAATTTCTCAGACATAACTATTCCTCTGTTAGTGCACACCATTTCATTTTAAGAAATTAGTGTTTTCTTGTAATTATCCCATACAATTTGAATTATGCGAACGTCAGTCTTTTAGGATACAGAGGAGAATCTAGGCACATTTCCAGGTTTAGGGCAAAGAGTGAATACACTTAAAAAAGCAATAAAGCACAAGCTGTTACTTTGAAAATGACTTCACATTTTAAAGGAGACCAGATAGAGCACAAATTAAAGAGTGACTTATTATGAATTGGGCCCAATCTTGCGTGTAAGGAGAGACAACAACTGTGGTGTTGGTGTGATTGACAATGCAAACCAATCCCTATGGCTATTACATTAAGTAAGCAAAATTGTAGAGTGAACAGAATCTCTGTTCTGTATTCTAATTCCATTTCTTGAACACATCAATGAATAACTTTATTGGATCATATGACATTGATCATAAACACACATATGACTAGATCATGGTCTTTTATATATATATATATATATATACATATATATAAATACACAAAACACAATGCACACATGTGTGACTATACACATATTATCTATGTATATGAACAGATTTGTACTAATACATGCATGCATATAGTTGTATATGTGCAAATGTAAACACACATACACATGCACACATATGTGTGTATACATGTACCTTCATACATACAGTGTATGTAGCATGTGCATGTGCTTTTGTGTGTGGAACATATTTGGAAGAATGCAGCCAGAAGTGCTTAAAGTAACTTTAGGTCACTAACTAACTACATAAAAAGATAATGTAAATCATATTATTCATATTTAATTGGTAAGGAAACAAAAGGGGTGAAACAATCTGTCCATGCCCATATTTCATAAACTATATTTTTAGAAATAGAACCTGAATCTTCTGAGCCTCCCCACCCCTAGTGCCTTTCTGTCTAGATATAATATCATTGTGCATATGTGTGTGGTGTGGGTGTGTGTGTGTGTGTGTGTGTGAGAGAGACAGAGAGAGAGAGAGAGAGAGAGAGAGAGAGAGAAGGAGAGAAGAAAGAGAGAGAGAGAATGAATATGTGAAGTTGGGTGTATTCATGAACATTTCGATCTTTCATTTTAATGTTATTGGAGGACTTGTTTATGTGAAGAGAAAGGGAAATTATACCCTCTATTTATGTGGAAAGAGAAATGATCATCGGAGTCATGTCCTGTCAGTGGAAGTATATTAAAATCTACAATAGGTTAGCATTACATCATGGAAGTTCTTTGGCGTTTTTTTGGTTAGAATTTAAAATTTGTTAGAATTTGAATTACATTTACATCTTTCTCATGTCTGTTAAGAATGCTTCTAAAGATAGGCCTTTGAAGTGACTTAGAAAGATTGCTTCTAGTCTTATGATTTTATCCAATAATAATAATAACTGCCTTCAGATTATTTTTCCAACATTCCATCAGTTCAAACTTGAGGACATTCATTTCAATATTGAACATTTTATCACTGGTAAGCTTAATTTAATCATCTTTACAAACATGTATTTTGATTTTTGTCACTATTCACGCTGTATAAGCTGAATTAGACCCCAAATGATTTTTTAAAGCAAGAAATAATGCCACCTCATGCTTATATTTTCCAGAATTGTTTTTTTCCCTGTTCATATACCTCCTCACAATCAAAAGTGATATAGCTAACAACTTTGAAGAACATTCATGGTTATATAGCAATGTCCAAATCAAAGACACATCTGGTATCATTTCCATGAAGCTCTCTCTCGCACCTTTCTTTTCCACTCATAATTTATGACACCTTTTCAAGTACTCATCACCTCTTACTAGAACTTTTGTAATAGACCTAAAATCTGTGTGCCTATGTTAGTCTCTCCTCTCCAAACTCCTAGATTGTTACAAAAATAATCTTCCTAAGGTACAAGTCTATTCATGTGACTCAACAACTCAAAAATCTTCAGTGTCTTTAGGACAAATAAAAATTTTTTACTTATTTAAGGTCCTTCACAATGTGACCTCATACTACCTTCACTGACCCAGTGTAGTGGGTACATAAAAATATTTGTTGGAGCAAATAATTTTTACCAAGGACTGAATTTTTCATAAACTTTTTAAATCACCAAATATTCATTAAATGTCTATTATATGTCAGTTGTTGTCCTTGGCATTGGTGAAGGAAGGACAAAGGAAGGATCTCTGTCCTTAAGAAGCATACATTTCATCAGAGAAAGAAATTACTTATACAAAGATATGTAAAATATATAATATATAATTCAAACAGTATCAGTAGTTTGGTAGAATAAATACATTCCTCATGGAAAAAGTAATAATTTACCTGGACTTCAAGAGATAATGGGAATCCTAAGAAAAGGAAGTGAAGTTGATAGAGGACAGATAAAAATCAATCAACAAACATTTATTAGGTGCCTCCTATCTGTCTGATAGAGGAGTGGGACATGAAGGTTAAAAAAAAAAGAAAAGGAAAGGAAAAAAAAAGAAAACAGTCTCTACTGTAAAGCAGTTCTATATATTCTATTAATAAAAAGGAACTGGAGAACTGAGATAAAGTGGAAAATATTCACTAAGAATTTTTCATTTTTAGTAATAAAGTCTTTTTTTTTTTTTTAAGCAACTGGGGTTAAGTAACTTGCTCAAGGTTACACGGCTAGTCATTGTTTATGCGTGGGTGCTTATTTTCTGAGGCCGGCTCTGATCTCGGGTCATCCCAACTCCGAGGCCAGCACTCTTACTCACTGCGCCGCCTAGCAGCCCCTTTAGGGCAATTGGGGTTAAGTAACTTGCCCAAGGTTACACGGCTAGGTTTTTGTTTGTGTGGATTAAGTGTCTGAGGCCTGCTCCGAACTCAGATCCTTCTCTATTCACTGCGCCACCTAGCCACCCCAATAAAGTCTTTTCATTAGCAAATTCAGTAGGCAGCAATTTTTTTCCAGATAAAGATTATCTGGATATGACTCATCATATATCTATAATGAATAGCTTATACTTATGAGCAGTTTGCAATTTGCAAAACGATTCCATATACATAGTCTCATTCGATCCATCAGACAGATCAAATATTACTTTTATTCCCATTTTACAGATGAAGATACTAAGCCTCAGATAAATTGTTTAGTTAATAAACTCTAGGAAACAGCCTATTACCTTGAAGATCAAATAAGAAACACTCTGGTTGACTTTTAAAGTCATTTTTAAACTGTCCCCTTCCTACCTATTCAATCTTATTACACCTTAATTCCCCCAACCCTCTTCCAGGTACCTTGTGATCTAGTGAGTCTGGCTTGCTCACTGTTCCTGGTCCAAGAGGGTAAATCTCTCAACTTTGTATTTTCACTGGCTATGCCCCATCCCTAGAATTCTCTCACTCTTCATCTTTGCCTATGGGCTTCCTTCAAGCCCCCCACCTCCCCACCACAAGTCTCACTTTCTTAATGAAAAACGTCTTATGTCATCTTCTTTAATCTGAATGCCTTTCCTTTGAAGTAATCTCCAGTTTATCCTGTATATATTTGGTTTTTACGCAGCTGTTTTTAGGTTGTCTGCCAGTTTGTGAGCTCGTTAGCAGAGAGAATGCACCCTTCCTTTCTTTGTGATGCCATTACTTAGCAGAATGTCTTGAACATAGTAAGTACTTTATAAATACTTGCTGACTTACATTTAAAAAAATGCAAATATCTTTTAATGAGAGGAAATACCTATGGCAGAGGGTGGAAGGCAATCAAGGTCATGTGACTTGCCCAGGGTCACACAGCTATTAAGTGCTTGAGACCAGATTTAAATTTAGGTCTTCCTGACTCCAGGGCTGGTACTCTAATCACTTTGTCACCTAGCTGCCTTTTTCTGCCATCCCTCCCTTATTCTCCCATTCCCATAAATCTGAACACTCTTTTGTGCACCCCATTTGACTTATTCCCTCACCCTCCCTTCTAAAAGTTACTCCCTTATCTTCTCCTCCCGTTGATCTAAACACCCTTCTATATCTCCTTTTTAACCTATTCTGTCACCCTCTCCCTAAAGATCCCACCTTTATCCTCTCCCAATTCCTGTTTTAGAGTTTTATTTTTTTCCAAATTTAGAAGACTTTTATACTCCTCTAGATATATATGTATTTTTCCCTCTCAAACCTATTTCAGACTAAAGCAGGTTTCCAAAACTAACAGCCCCCACCCCCATCTAATTCCTCTGTATTAGTTCTTCGTTTCCCACCTCATTTGTATAAGATAATTACTCTTCTACCTATTCTTGAGCAGTTTTACTTTTTGAAGTCATATTACACTCAGGTCTACCCCAATCTTTCCTGTAAGCTACCTAATTAATAACAACAACCTGAGACATAGGTTTTGCATTTATGTACATCTATCTTATTAAGTCCCTTGTAATTGGTCATTGGTAAGTACCTTATATTTCTCTTAGCTCTTGAATGTCAAATCTTCTATTAAGTTCAGGTTTTTTTTTTTTAAACAAAGCCCTGAAAGTCTGACAATTTATTAAATGTCCTTTTATTTTCAGAATTATGCTTAGCTTTTCTGGGTGTGATACTTTCAGCTGGAAGTCTGGTTCTTTTGCTCTTTGATACATACTGTTCCAAGACCTGTGATCTTTTAATGTCGCCACTGCTAGATCTTGTATGGTACCACCTATGTAATTGTTTTCTTTTATTCTTGCTTGTAATGGTTTGTCCTTGAACTGGGGGTTTCAGTATTTGACTTCCTGTGAGTTTTCCTCATAGGATCTCTTTCAGGTGGTGATAATTGATTTTTTCTACTTTTACTTTCCGCTCTTGTTCTAATGCTTCAGGACAATTTTCTTTAATTATTTCTTGTATTATTTTTAATCATAGCATTCAGGGAATATGATTATTTTTATGTTTTCTCTTCTTAATCTGTTCTCCAGATCAGTTGTTTTTCTTATGAGATGTTTCACATTCTCTTCTATTTTTTTCATTATATATGTGTATATATATATATATATATATATATATATATATATATATATATATATATATATACATTTTCCTATTTCTTTTTTTTTTTGAGGGCAATGGGGTTAAGTAACTTGCCCAAGGTCACACAGCTAGGTTTTTGTTTGTGTGCGTTAAGTGTCTGAGGCCAGATCCGAACTCAGGTCCTTCTGACTCCAGGGCCAGTGCTCTACTCACTGCGCCACCTGGCTGCCCCTCATTTTTCCTATTTCTTGATCTCTTATAACTTGCTAGCTTCCCCTTGCCCAATTCTGATTTTTAAGAAGTCATTTTCTTCCTTAGGGATTATGGATCTCCTTTTCTAATTAATTGACCTTCTTTTCATAATTTTCTTCTTTTTCTTGGATTCTTCTTCTTTTTCTTTTTAGTTTTTATTGAATCTCTCTCAGTATTTTTTTTAAGTTCTTCAATGAATTCCTTTTGGGCAGGTGACCATTTGACATTATCCTTTGGAGAGTAGAAGAGGGTTTCTTTGCTTCAGCATTCTCCTCTGAAGATGAACCCCAGGCTTCTCTATTCTTATAGTAGATCTCTTTGGTTGGATTCTTTCTCCTTTTCCTGTGCATTTTTTTTAATAGTTTAGTTTTTATAATCACCTCTAGTTCTGAGGTATGGAGAATGGTGCTTCTGGCCTCTGATCCTCTTCATTTCTCACCCTGGCCTTGAACTCAAACCCCTCTAGCCTCCTCTAAGTGCCCACAGCCAGTGGTGTCTGGCCCTACTGCTTCTGTACTCAGGGTGTGTACTGGTTTTTTCTCACCCCCCACCATGTCTCTGCAGCACAGCTGGTTCTGGTATTCATTGTCAGCAGGAGTTTCCTAGATCTTTTCCAGATCAGATGCCCAACTCCCCTCACTATCCTGTGGGAAAAGTTCCTGTGGCTGGGGTTAACCTCTCAATCCAGCTAACCCCAAGACTTGCAGCTTGTTGTTTAAATGGTCCTTAGCCTAGAGGTATTTACTCTTCACTGGGACGAAACCTAGTACTAGGATTTTTCTTCAGATACTCTCTTCTCAGATTGTCCCAGGAGGACTTCTGTTCTGCCCCAATCTTATTTATTTTTACTGCTCTGTGTTCACCATGAGGTACAGTTTTATCTCTTTTGTGGAGGAAAATCTTCAGAGTTTGTAATTTTCTGACCTACTTTGCCATCTTCCAGAATTTTCTGACTTACTGACTTATTAACCTTGTCCAAGGTCACACAGATCATAAACTTGGCGAATTTAGCTATATCTATCTTCCTTAAGACATAATTGATTCAAGGATCTGATATTCCCTTAAGAGTAGGGAGTCTTTTATCTTTGTCCTTGGATTCCTAAGGCCCAACTCATTGCTTGAAACATAATAAGTATTTAATAGATGTTTATTGATTGATTTCATCAGTATGAGTGCTTCATATACTGATACAAATGACAGTCATGCTTTTTGTTATTTCCCTCTCAGATAACTTCCTATTTGCTTTATGATGCTGGAGATCCTTCAACACTAGACAAAACTTTTCATTTCAAAATTAGTGAAGTTATTAAATGCAAACTGCTTGTAGAATTATGACATCAATTTTAATTTACATTGAGGTATAAGTGAATAATATCAGATCATTTCCTGAAAACTTGTCAGGGGAAAAATCAGAACACATGGGGAGCACAAGTTATTCCTCACGCCTGAATTTCACTCCCTTCTTATCTCTCTCTACCCCTTAAAACTCTTAGTTACCTTCAAGCTGAAGTACAACCTTCTAATATGAGGATTTTCATGATTTCTCTCCTCCCTTAGCTCCTAATATCCAGATTTTCTTTTATTTATATAAATATTTGTTTTCAATATATCTGTATATTTAAACATCCTTTTCTGAAAGAATTTAAGGATCCTGAGAGCAGGAGCTGGGCCATTTTCCTTTTGCACCACTTAATAGTGGGGACTTAATAGTTGCTTAATAAATACAAGGTAATTGATTCATTAGGTGTACTTCTCTGGTAAGACTACAGACTCTATTTTTATTTACTTTGGTTTAGAGAGAACCATGCTATTGTTGCTGTTCAGTTGTTTTTCAGTCATGTTGCACTTTTCCTAACACCATTTGGGGTTTTCTTGGCAAAAATACTGGAGTGATTTGTCAACTCCTTTTCCAGCTCATTTTACAGATGAGGAAATCTGGGGTCACATAGCTAGTAAGAGTTTGAAGCTGAATTTGAATTCATAAAGATGAGTCTTCCTGATTTTAACCACCTAGCTGCCCAAAGAGAATCATATCTCCTCTGATTTCTCAGATGATGTTTATGAATGTAGGCAGCTATGAAGTCAGTTTGAGAGAATGGTACAGGCCCCTTGCTCTCTGAATACATAACCAAAGCTACCAAAAAATTGTGAAAATAGCTTCCTTCTAGTGAGGAAGTAAATAGAAATCACATCTGACAAATGCAGTCCAACCCAGCTACACATTTTAAGAAACAACTTCCAGTGTATTGTCAGGTTACCTACCGCATATCCTTCCACATTTCTTTTGTTGCCTTGATAACTCTAGTTGGCGGGCCACTTCGAAACTGCATAAGGTTATGAGTCACAATAAATGATGTGAGTGAGGAAAAGAACTCAACCATGATCATATTCTTTTTATGCTTTGTTCCAAAAGTACAGAGATTTTAAAGAATAAAATGCCTCATCTGCAAAAGTCTGAGTCATAGTACATAGTGTTGTGGGGTAAAATACAGTAAAATAGCTGCAAATGCAGGGTTTATTTTCATCAGCTTTGGAGAAAATGAAATGTAGGTGTTGCTAAGTACAGTAGTTCAATTTTTGAATGCCTTAGAATATTCATACAGGTTAAATATAGAAAGCCAATCCATATTTCAGATGTACAAGTGTGGTTTAAAAAAAGATGTAAAATATTATAGCTCTGAAAACCTGTTTTCAGATTATTTTATTGTCTCTTTGCTTATGTAAAACAAAGTGCTGGCCTTGGGGGTCAAGAAAATTTCAATTTAAAACTGGCTTGTAATACTTACTAGTGTATGACTATGACCAAATTCCCTTAAACCTTGAGAACCTCAATCAACTACTCGTGACTTAGATTTATTGTTATAGATAATGTTGGGCTCTATCTTGGTGGAGAGAGTTTCCACATCAGAGTGTCTTATATTGATTCAATCATAGATTCTTCTTGTAAATATTGTAATTATCAGGGCATTTTTTCTAGATTGTATTTATTCAAATATTGATATTTTATGCCCTTCCTCATCTGGAACGTCCACATAAATGCAACAGTAGTAGAAGTTGTAGTAAGGGCAGCATCAGGAAAAGGAGCAGTACAAAACAGTAGCTGTAATACTCGTAGCAGCAGCAGGAGGAGTAAGCAGTAGGGCAATAGCAGCAGAGGAGCAGCAGCATCAGTAGCAGTAATGTAATAGCAGCAGCATCTGGGACTTGTAAATTAAAATGTGTTCTTGGGCATTGCTCAGAAAATTCCAGAGTATTGAAAGGAATGAGAAAGGCAAACCTACCTGTGCATGATTTACCTATTCTTACAGCATCATCTTTGAAAAATGATTTATACACTGCTTCATTCCTGAAGTGGAGATATTTTATAATGATAATGGCATTCCTCTTAAGATTTTCCTTATTTTGGATAATGCCCCAGTAACTCACCCCATCTGGATGATTTTAATGAAAATGTAAAAGCAGTCTACGTCTTCCAAACACAACCTAATTAATACAACTTTTGGATCAGGGAGTTATTGCAGATTTCAAGATGTATTATTTACATACTACATTTGCCCAGACAATTGTACCTTTGGACACAGATAAGGACTTGACACTGACAGATTTCTAGAAGTCCCATAATATTTACCATGTAATCTGGAATATTGCTAAGATATGGAAAGATAGAACAGAAATATGTATGAAGGGAGTTTGGAAGAAAGTATGCCCACAGTTCAGCCTCAATTTTCTTGGATGTGGTAAAGATGAAACCTTCAAAGAAGTGAGTAATAAGTTTGTAAAATTTGCACAAGAATTGCAGCTAGAAGTGGTTGAGAATGATGTGGAGGAGTTGATTGAGTCTCACAGAGAATCTGATTGAGCTGTTAGCTCAATCTGCAGATTGCAGAAAAAAGGGAAGATTCAGAACCAAGTTTGAAACAAAAAGGTTCTCAACGAAACAGTTGGCAGAAGCTTTTCATCAGTTCAGTGATTTTTTTCTTGTATTGAAAAAGATGGATTCAAATAAAGATTTTTAAGAGTTCAAAGACTAGTTGAGGCTAATATTGCTTGTTACCATTAAGTATATGAGGGGAAAATAGAGAACCACTATCCTAACATTTCTTGATACTTTCATAAAAAAGTTGCATAGCTAACCACCAGAGATAAAGGTTAGATGCAGTAGGTGGGGAAGAGGCAACATACTGCACACTTATGTTAACTTTATTGTATAGTATTGTACATATTCTATCACTAACTTTACCTTTCATAATTCTGTTTATTGTGACATAGTATTTAATATGTCTGCATTTAGTACATCACTTGTATAAGGGTCTTATTTTGTGTATAACTTTGTTATACTGACAAGTGAAGTAAGTGAGCAGGGGAAAATTTACATTATTACTAAAATAGATCTGTATCCATACAAATAATAACAATGTCAGATCTTCTCTAAAGGTTGTATCTCTTTCAGCATAGTTCTCCCTAATTAGTAGTTGCTAAATAAATATTTGCTTAATTGAAATCTTAGTGAATTATTTGTTTACTTAGTATAATGCAGGGGAACCTGGTGAGTAAGACAAACAGTAGGTCTTGGAACCAGAAAGATATGGGTTCTAGTCTCAGCTCTGGAACATAGTAATAAAGTGACCCTGGGTAGGTAATCCTGCTTCTCAGAACTTCTATGCAGTTTTGCAAGTCTGTAAGCTGAAGAATAGTGGATGACCTAAGTTGATAGAAGAAATTTCCTCATTGAGAGTTTCTTCAATGAAGTCACAAATCTGGATCCTGTTCCACATCCAAAACCACAAATGAAAATAAACAAAAAGAAAGCAGTGTAATGCCTAGGTAAATTATATGCAATTACGTGGATATTGCCTTAGTATGCAGCACCCACTGGACCAAATGGGCTATACAAAAGACAACAACCTCTTGTTAAAGGAAAAATGTTTCTGAAAAAGTCAAGAACTCTCTTAACTACCAGTTAGAGGATCAGATATATTTATTTTCTTATTTAAAGAATGTCCAGGAGGAACCTACCTTGGGACTAATAGTCATATGTTATTCTGAAAGTCCAAATCAGAGACTTAGGGTCTCATGTGCTAAGGAAGTCTCCTGAGCCTTCATTGCTGAATAAGCCCAGGAATCAATAAACTTAAATTAATTTTATTTATTACATTTTCCTTTGCTTTTGTAATTTACTCCTTGCTACTATCAGTAGTGAACTGGGGTAATAGAGACTATTTTAAACCATCTAAAGCTCCATACTATATAAGCACAGTGGGGGAGAGTAAGAACTGAAGTATGGCAATGGAGCTGATGTTTTCTACTAATTCTTCAAAGTAAAGAATATATTGTTGGGGTTTTTTTTAGTTATAACTCGAATCCATCCTCTTCCCATTCTCCTTCCCCTCTCCCTTGGTCCTCTCCTCTCCTGCTCCTTTTCTTTTCCTCATCCCTTTCTGTCTCAGCCCTCATTCTTCTTCTTTCCCTTACCTTGATTTGCCCTTGCCATGAATAAATTGTCTCCATATAAGATGGCTATACAATATAACTGTAAAGCAATGAGACTTTTCACAAAACAACAAAACAAAAACAAAACCCCATACTTACTTCATACTTACTGTGTGCAAGGCATTAATCTCCCTCCTAAATTTAATCCTAGCTATTTATGGGGTATTTGCACCTTTAACTTACTCTAGTATCTGAAATTCAACACAATCGAAAATCAAATTGATCATTTTTTCCCCTCAACAACATTCATTCTTCCAAACATCCCTCTTTCTGTCAAGAACTCCACTATTTTTTTCTAGTTACTCACATTGATTATATTGGCATCATCCTTAACTAATCCCTCTTCTTTATCCTCTGTCCACATATCAAGTAAGTTGCCAAGTCTTGTCTATTTCATCTCCACAACATTTCACAGATTTCTTCCCTTTTCTCCACTCACATAATCACTACCTTATAGTTCAGGCTCTTTGTCAGCTATCACCTGACAAATGAACACCTTTGTTTGTTATCTCTTCCTCAACAGGACTTGTTCAAAGACTTTTTTTTTTCACCTAAAATAGTCTTTTCTTATAAGTAGCTAACTTGGGAGGCTCCACATTTATTTCAAGTATATTTTCAATTAAAGAAGTATTTTTGGAACTCATTTCTAAAAATGGCCTTCAGAGACAGTATGAGGGACATTGTTACACTGTAGTGATATTTCCACTTTTATCACTTACCTTATTGACAAGTTCTGGACCCCAAAACCTGTTATATGTGATTCACCAGCATTGAAGAGATTAAACATTAGAAGTCAGTAGGTCTGAATTCAGTCCCTAAGGAAAAATCCAAACATGGTATGGAAATAAAACAAAATAAAAACAAATAAACAAAACTAATTGGATATAACCTCCCAAGTTGACTATTTTGGATGACTATCTTCATTTGTCTGCATAAATTATGTTTTTTACTTTATTGCTACTGATAAAGAATTAGTTGCATTTCTCAAAAGATAGAAATGTAAGTGAATTATTTTCATTTTTGTACCTCCACGTTTAAATTAGTATCTTGAACATAGTGGGAGATTTAGAGACTCAGTGAAAAAGAATGCCATTGGATTTATGGCTATTTACTACCTTTGTGAAATTGAAAAGGTCACTTCCTTTCTCTAAAGCTCAGTTTCCTGATATGGAAAATAAGGGATTTGGGCTTGATCACCTTTAAGATACATTTTATCTTTAAATACATGATCCTATATCAGCAGCCCTTTGAGTGAACACCTCTAGCCTCAGCCCTTTTTTCAAAAAAATTTTACTTTGCTCTACATATGGATTTCTCACTGCTTCTACTTATATCAGGTCCTTACTGAACTAGCATTTAGAATGCTGGTTATTATTACCTACTCATAGACTGGTAAAGTGATCAATGACTCTGGATTGCCAAGTTGACACCTAGCATTTATTGAGTTGAGTGTTTACTAAATTAATGCATATAAATGAAGCAATCAATCAAAAAACATTTATCAACTGATGCACCACATTCTAAGCACTAAGGAAATGAAGGAAAAATGAAAACAGTCCTTTATCTTGAGAAATTTATGTTCTGCTTGGAGAAACAACAATCACATAAATAGGTTTATACAAGACAACTTACTGGTGGAAGGTACCCTTAGGGGAGAAGGAACTAATAGTTCCTTAGGAGGGATCAGGAAAGGTTTTCTTCAAAAGGTAACGTTTGAGGTGAATCTTAAAGGTGGTCAGAGACTTAAGAGATTAAGATGAAGAACAGTCCAGGTATGAGGAACAACTTAGGCAAAGCCAAAAAGACAAGACACAGAGTATTGATAATAGGATATCTGATTAATGCCAACAGGAATAGAAAAATAAGGAATTATAGGACTTTCCTCTTTTTCTCAGAGAGAAAAGGAATAGTAACCATGGCGATTTATGGTGAACTGAAATAACTATTTGGCTCATGATATTAACTTCTTGATTCAGATTAGAAGAGTCAGTTATATGGCACAGTGGATAGAGTGCTGGGCCTAGAATCAGGAAGATTCATCTTCCTAAATTCAAATCTAGTCTCAGATACTAACTGTGTGACCCTGGGAAAGTCCTTTAACCCAGTTTGCCTTATTTTCCTCACCTGAAAAATGAGCTGGAGAAGGAAATAGTGAATCACTATAGTATCTTTTCCAAGAGAACACAAAAAGGTGTTCAGGAAAACTTGAACAGAGCTGAAAATGATTGAACTATAGCAACAAGAAAAGGGAAAGCTATTGAGTAATGGTAGAAAGATCAGTGATACAGAAGTCCATACCATCATTAAAAAGAAAAGCTGTGAAATTCCTAGTTATTAGCATAATTGATACATTTTAGCAGGAAAAAAGTCTATATTTGGTATTGAAAAATATATCTCAGGGGGCAGCTATGTAGCACAGTGAATAAAGCACCAGCCCAAGAGTCAGGAGGACCTGAGTTCAAATGAGACCTCAGACACTTAACACAAAAAAACTAGCCCCGTGACCTTGGGCAAGTTGCTTAAGCCCAATTTGCCCTACCTTACAAAAAGCTAAAAAAAAAAAAGAAAAAAAAAACATAGACATACTTTTCTTGGGGAAAAAATCACCCAAAGAAGGCAAGATGAAAGTCAAATCACAAAAAATGCTCACTAACTGATAGACATTAAAAGGGTCTATAGAATGAGGCACAAATAATTAAGTACTTGAACACCTATGCACATATCCAATTTCTTAAACTATAGATACAATAGAAAGTAAAGGAAAGTCATATAAAATGTATTACAAAGCAGAAGCTGACATAAATCAATTTAATAAAGTGTAGAAATAACCCAAAATTATATTTGTGTTATACAATCAAATGTACAGATAATAAATGTACAAATAAATTCTTCTTCTCAAAGTTGGTTGTGTTAAGACGGTGTTTGATTATCAAGAGGAAAAACAACAACCAGGCACTGGCTCTATCCTGAATTTCTTTCTGAACTAAACTCAGGGTTTAAGAATTAGTCAAGCTGTCATGTTTCCATTACTTTAAATATTTTATTTTCATAGCCTCCATTTTCAAAAAGTTCAGTCATTGACTCTCTCTCACCCTGCCACAGCCAATATCACCATATTTTATGCTGATGAAGTTCTGCTTATACCAAGTGATGATCTGTTTATTAGGTAGCAGACTTCAAAACTTCAATCTCAATTGGTATTCATAGTTGATAGAGACAGAGAAGAGTACCCTTTTCAGTGTATTCTTCTTTTTTTTTTCTTTTTGGAGGGCAATTGGGGTTAAATAACTTGCCCAAGGTCACACAGCTAGGCTTTTGTTTGTGTGTGTTAAGTGTCTGAGGTCTGATCCGAACTCAGGTCCTTCTGACTCCAGGGCCGACACTCTACTCACTGTGCCACCTAGCCACTCCATATTCTTCTTTTTTAAAAAGCATTATTATTGGAACATTTATGAAAAATGTTCTTATGGAAAATTTATGAAAATAGTGGAACTAGGCTATTTTCTCAAAGAATATTTAAACATGACACAATTTTATTGAAAGCAACAAAATATTTAGGTACAATTTGTTATATGTTTTCCTTGTATTTAACAGTAATCCAGTGTACTGTAATATAATAGTGTTTTTTTTTTCTCCAGGTTTGATTAGCATGTCTCTTAATAACATGTGTAATCTTAGTCTGCAGGATCCCAACAAAAATATGTTATGATTTGGGGAATTCACAGTAGTTTGGCATCCAAAGCCTCTTACCTCTTCACAACTGGCAGGGAATTAGCAAGAATACTTTAACTACCCTATATTTTCTTATTCAACACTGGTTCTCAGAACTAAAATTCTCTTCTAATCTCTCTTTTTCTTAACTATATAGTAAGACACTGCTGGAGAAGATAAGAAAACTTAGCATCTTTTCTGCTTCACTTCCTCATTATAGGGATTCCTATTTATGAGAATCATTATTATCCAACATTAATTGTTTTAGGTTTTTTTTTTCCTCCTGACAGTTTGCTTCTATTTCAACTATTGTCTTTTTTTTCCTTCGGTGTGGGGGGGGGTAGGGGGGGTGGGGAGAGAGAGAGAGAGAGAGGGAGGGAGAGCCCAAAATATTTCTCAAAACTTAAGTGTCTTTTAATCAATTATCTGGAAGACATAGTCCAAAACAGGTCATTGGGATTAAGTGACTTGTCCAGGGTCAAACAGATAGTACATATCTGAATCTGGATTTGAACTAAGGTCCTTCCAACTTTAGGTTCAGTACTGTATACGCTGCACCACCTAGATGCCCCAATACATTTTTCATAAAAAAATCCCAAGGACTTGATATTAGATTCATTAAACTTGACATTTTTATATTTCCCGAATGGATACAATAATTTAAAGTGACAATACTAAGGACTATCAGTTGATCAGAATAAAATGTTCAGTTCCTTCTAGGACAAAGATACTGGAACTTTTTTTTTTTTAAGTTATGCTATTCTTTGATTTCATAATATTTCTTTCAACCCCCTAAAAGTAAGTGTGTTAAGCAGCACCTTAAAATTTGAGTGAACTTCTATAATATAATAATTTCCGTTAAAATTTAGATATATGTGTACGTATATGTGTATACATGTATATATGTGTGTATACACGTATTTCCAGGCATATTATACAGTACTCTTTTTCCACACACTTCGTGTGTCAACCAAATGGGCCTATGTACTGATTCTTGTATAATATCCTATCTTCCTTTCTATGCTTTTTATATGGAATATCCCCCATGCTTTAAATATACTGCTCCCTCACCTTCTCCTCATTACTATCTGAAGCTTCCTGTAAAGGGCAACCTCTACTTTCTATCTCCTATTATGCCAGGTTCAGCTACATGCAACATGGTTTCCCTCCCAGAATAAGCAATCCACTTCTAATCTTATCACTGTGCTGCTTACTTAAGCCTAGATTCATACTGTCTCCCTGAGTGTAGGGCTAGAGTGTGGAGTACCAAACACTTACCAATGCATTCCTTTATAGAAGTCAGAAAATGGACTCTCAGTTCCTTCTACTCTGCTTCTGCTACTCTGCCATGTTTCAGCTCCATAGAATAAGATTCCCCTTGAGGCTAGGTAGCCCCTGTTGTATGTCCCCCACTGTTTCCTGCCTCTTTTTATCTGTTGTCTCACCCTTTAGATTATAAACTCCCTGAGGGCTGGGATTGTCTTTTTATTAATTGTATCCTCAGCACTTTGCATAGTACCTGGCACATCATAGATACTTGATAATTTTTTTTTCTTTGGATTAGATTAATGATACCTCCTTTAAGAAGCCTATAACCCCTTTTGTCTTTCCTGCAAAACTTACTTTGCATATGGCTTGAACTTAATTTTCTGCATTTAAAGTGACAGAAAACTCAGGAATACCAGTTGATCAGAATTTTAGAATATAAGCTTCTTTGTGGCAGAGCTGATTTGTTTTAGAATTTTGTGCCATCAGAACTTAGAATACTGTATTTCATTGCATAATCATTGCAACCACATAATTCTCACACTGTTTCTTCAGCCCCCAAATTGGTTTATAGCTTTTCATCATGTAATCATCACATGGTATAATTCTGTCCATCATGCCCCTTAAAAGGTAAACAGAACAGCAATGTATTCACCAGTGGCATACGGATAAAAATTCATCTCTTCTGTCCTGCAAGTAGAATTCTCAGCACATGTGCATTGTCAGTGTATTTCCCAAAGCTGAATTGTGTGGTTTGTTTAGAGTGCTACAGTATTAAAGGTATTGTCACTCAACCCAGTAATCGAAAGTGGAGTGGGTGGGGAAGGTGAAGCTGCCATGAGTAAGTCCTGTGAAATGGTAAGACTTGCATCTTCCCCTGCTAGTTAAACTGTACAATTGTAAAGCCAAGCACGAGCAGCTTTCCAGAAGAATGCTCCTGTGAACAGCTTTTCAAGATTCTGATTACACAGTATAGTGAGCACTCAATTTATTCAATAAAAAATCAGAGTAAAACATTCACAGAAGGGGCGGCTAGGTGGCGCAGTGAATAGAGCGCCGGCCCTGGAATCAGAAGGTCCTGAGTTCGGAGCCGGCCTCCGACACTTAATCCGCACAAACAAAAAAAAAAAAAAAAAACCTAGCCGTGTAACCTTGGGCAAGTTACTTAACCCCAATTGCCCTAAAGGGGCGGCTAGGTGGCGCAGTGAGTAAGAGCGCCGGCCTCGGAGTTTGGATGACCCGAGATCAGATCCGGCCTCAGAAAATGAGCACCCACGCATAAATAATGACTAGCCGTGTAACCTTGAGCAAGTTACTTAACCCCAATTGCTAAAAAAAAAAAAAAAAAAAAAAAAAACATTCACAGAAAATCAAGGTGTACAGCATTCACAATGTTACAACTTATCACAGAGAATCAAAATACAGCATTCACAACAGTTTATCACTAAAATGGCCACCACAGTGCTCACAAAGTTTTGAACAAAGAACAATCATTTAATAACTCAATCATTCAATCATCCTTAAGGAGGTTTGCCTTATTTAAAATCCCTAAATTAAAATTTCTCAGTCAGTACATGGTATCCAAGTAAAGTCTTCTTTCAGTTTGATTTGGGGTAGTCTCTCAGATTCCCTGGATCCCATTCCATGGTCCCAGATCCTACCTGGATTCACCATACTGTCACCTGGGTTCAAAGGCAGACAGCTCCCATGTCCTTATCTAGTTCTCTGAGCACTTCCTGTTCCATGCTGAAGCTCACAGCATCCAGTCCACCTTAAATCCTTCACCGTATCTGTTCCTGGGAAGTCAAGGCTCAACAAAGCCACAAACAAGTTCATAAAAAGTACCAGCCTCACAGTCATGCTTCCTCAGTCTTTGGCAGCTCTGACTGGCCCTCAGAAATTCTCAGCAGCTCTGGCTAGTCCTCAGACTCAGCAGAAGTTTCAGCTGGTTTCCAGAATCAAAATCACTTCATCCAGGATCTCCAAATCAAAATCATTCTCTCCAGCCTAGGGGTCCTTTCCTCTTCAGCCTCCCAAGCTGCAGCAGCTTCTGCCTCCACGAAGTTTGCTCCAAGAATATATGACTTTCCCAGCCAGGGTCTTTCCTTATATACAGTTTTGCTTCTCCCTATTCAGCCCCTTCCTGTTACATCAGCAACAGGAGATCACACCTTCTGTTTCTTTAACAGAGGCTTGATTAATTACTAAGTGCTAAGTACCTGTTAACCTTTGCCAATACAAAGGGATCAAAGTACATTACTATTACAACAATTCACCTGCCAGTGATACAGGTTAGTAATAAATGATTTTTAAGTAATACCAGCAGGGATTAAAAAATATTTACATAATGGTCTCACCCCACTGTTTTGCAAAAAAGAAAAAAATTGGCATAAATCTGCAACAATTATGTGGCAAAATGGAATAGTGCCTAGCACATATCAAATGCTTAGCATATGCTTGTTCAATTGAATTAAATTGAATTAATATCCCCTAAGATGCTCATGTTGAATTGTTTGTGGGTTGTATAAAATCCAAGACAAAGAGTTCTAGAACACAAAAAAGTTTGCGCATCAAATTGATATTTTTCCTTTGTCTTTCCTTCTCTGTATTAATATAAACAAAACATTGGTATTAAATACATAAAGGCCTGGTTTGAAAGCATTTTCACTCTCACACTCAAATTAAATTTATGGTATTTTTTTCTGAGGCTCTGTCTATAGTAAGCTGATAAATATATGTGTTTCTGAAATTTGCTCTTGTGACCTTTACAACATAGATGAATGTTTGAGTTTCCAAAAAAGAAACCTATTTTAAACAAACAAAAGAATCTGATTTTTCTAAGTTTGATGAGAGCAGATCCTGAAAACCTAGCAACTAAAAATAAATATATGGATTTATAGTCAGAACACTTCCCTCCCAGAATTCTCTACTAAGAAAGAGGCATCTGTTCATCTCTTGCATGCAGACACCCTCCCATTGACTAGACATAGTTTCTATCTCTACTCTCCTGCTGGGTCAATTAGTCTTAATTGTTTCTTTCACTGATATGTCTCTTCCTCTGAGAAAATCTCTGTATTTGAGTAGAGTTTACTTCCTTTTAGTAAAATCCCTTACTCACTAAGTGAAACAGGCTGTTTGGATTAACTCTTGGAATTTTTCAGCCTGTGTGGTATTTTGACTGTGAACACTTCCAATTAAAAATCTCCCTCCCCTTTAAAAAAAAAATCCCCTCTTCCCATTGTACATTAAACTGTTTTGAACCATTTCCTATGGCATTGTGATTAGTGATAGACTAGGGTGAAAGCCAGTCAGATTCAGTTCATAAATTCACATGCAAAATTCTAATAATTTGATTATAATCCTGCTATGATATATTAATATGTATAGCTCAGGCACTTGTATTGAATTAACGGATGCCTATAATCTTGGAAAATTCCTCATTCTCCAGATCTTTGTATTAAGTAAATATTATTTTTTTCATTACTTTCTTCCTTTTTTTTTTTAAAAACCATACCTGAGAGTTTTGTCAGTATAGGGAACTTACAGTGAGAACTACTGCCAGGGCAAATCACCACCTTGTGGGTAATTTATCTCTTCTTAGAATATTGCCTGGATCACTGAGAGATTAAATAATTTATATAGCCAGTATATGACAAAATCTGAACCAAAGTCTTCCTGACTCCAAGGCCTATTCTTTATCCATTATATCATGTGTCAGTCATTTACATCTAAATATGTGCTAATGCACATTCAAAGTAAATGACATATAAATGTGTTATACCATTATTTTATTGTAATTATATCTGATGGGTTTTGAATTATAATTTTTTCATGATCATCCCTGAAGTACAAGATACATGAACATTAATACTCCCAGAGGGCTGTGGTTTCATCCAGGTGTGCAGTTTTTTCATCAATATAGATTTCAACTTCTCTGTGCAATATTAGATGATTTGTTGAGCTTTCCCTCTAACCCCCACCAACACACATGCACACACACACACACACACACACACACACACGGACACAAACACACACACAACTTAGTTCTTTATCTGCTTACTAAACTTTAAGTGATGTTTCTTTACTAACTTAATCTGGTTCTGTCATTAAAGATGGGTAGTATATCACAAAACTGTTTAAGCATCTAACACAATCTTGTACATAATGTGGGAGGCAATTAAAAATTATTTTTGATTATTGGCTCCTAAAGTCTTCTTTGCTTGGTAGACTCTAACAATGAACAACACACATGTTGACTTCAAGAACCCAGAGTAACTTTTTTATCATGATGAGGTACTAGAGACATAATTTAGTAGATTATGAGAAGAAATTATGAGCTCCTTGAGGTCAGGGACTTTTACCTCTGTATCCTTAGCAATTACCACAGTACTTGGAACATAGTAGATGCTTAAAAATTATTTTTATTGATTTGACTTGATTTGACATAAGACATATTATGAAATATTTTAGGGAAAAGAGAAATCAGTATGTAATAACTTTTAAATTACCTACTCCTAAAGAAAAGGTAACAAAAGAACCTTAAATAGATTGAAAACATCCTTGATTATAGATTCTGATATTAAGTATAAATTCTGTTACCTCCTTAGAAATAATAAGAAAAATGATACCTGATTTCCTTTTGCACTAACTTTCATGCTAACTAAAAATAGAAACAAGGCTTTTTAAATGAGTTCTTCATATTAAATATTATTTTGATAGTTTTGTAATACCAGGATATTTAATTTGGTATATGGAAGGATTAATAATTTAATTTAGCATCAGGATTAATCAGTTCCTTTCTGATCTTCATTTCTTTTATTTTATCTTTATGACTTTCCTAAGTTCCCTCTCCAAACTATATACTTACTTCATTTATTATGGAACTTAGAACAGGACATAATACCACAATATTCTAATAAGTTTTTAAGTAGCCCTAAATATAAAAGAAATGTTATGGTTCTACATGACTTGTTTTTCTTTATGAACAATTTTTCATTCTAGTTTAATGGTATCAACCAGGGGTCAGCAGGTTCCTGCCTAGAGGTCAAATCTAGAACTCTACCAATTTGTGTGTAATCCAAGATCAGACCTGTGAGACATATATTGCTAAACCCTGTTATAGAGCTTTGTCATACTTCAAGAAAGTTACTAAATATGTACTGTATGCTAAACACTGAACGAAACAATGAAATATCTGTCATTTATATAATACCATAAGGAGTACAATCCATTTTAGATATATTATCTCCTTTGCTCCTTATAACCCTATCTGCTATAGCTATTAAGATCTTCATTTACTTTTAAAAGTAAATTTATTAATAAATTATGTTTTTTACATTGCCTGTATTTCCCTTTATATCCTTCCACATCATCCTTTCAGGAGAATCATCCCTTAAGACAACTTTTTTTTAATGAGCAAAAAGGGAAAAAATATTTTAAAAAGTAATACATTGAAAAACATCTTAACTATGTAACATTCCTTTCCTATTGTCTCATTTCTTCAAAGGTGCCATGGGAGATACCTTCTATCTTTTGGGTGGAGATTGAAGTGTTTCTTTTAATAATTTCACAACATTCATTTTTAACAATTATTTCATAGTTGCTTCTTTGTACATTTACATTTTATAGTCATTGTATATTTTGTTTTACTGGTTCTACTTTTTTTTTGTATCTATTAATGTCTATGTTCTCCATGTTGTACCACAATTATTCATTCTGGCCATTTCTTATAGCAAAATAAATATTCTCTTACATCCACCAACCACAGTTCATTTAACCATTCCCCAATTGATGAAGACCTTTATTTTATTTTCTTTGTTATCACAAAAAGAGTACTGCTAAATTTCCATTGTGTATGCAGATTTCCTTTTTGCTCATGGTCTCCTTGTTTACATGCTTAGCAGTAGAATCTCTGGGTCAAAAAGTATGACTAGTTTACTCATTGTATTTGCATAACTTTACATTTGTTTCCATAATGATTATACTAATTTAAAGCCCTACCAAGAATGCAGTAGTATGCCTATCTTTCCACAAATCTTGCAGCATTGCCTATTCCTATCTTTATTCATCTTTGCCAATCTGCAGTGCATGAGATCAAATAAGAATACCATTACTCTTTTTATTAGTGATTTAGTGCATTCTTTCATAGAATTCTGAATAATTTTTCTTTTTGAGACGTCTTTGTTTACCTTCTTTGGCAGTCTATTGAGGAATAGCTTTTGGTCTTACATATTTCTAAGTAATCTATATATCTTGGATATCAAAACCTTATCCAAGATGCTTGATACAAAGATCCCAATTCCCCCTGAAGTGCACCACTTCCCTCCTATTCTAGAGCTATTAAGTTTGTGGATGAAGAATCTAGTTTCATGTAACCAATATTATTTATTTCCCTTAATTGCATCTATGCCTTATTTGATTCAGAATTCATTCCACACTGATAGTTATAAAAAAGTATATGATCAATTTATCTTCCATTTTTCTGATGGTATATGCCCTAATATTCAAGACATGTATCTGTTTTGAATTTATTATGGGATATGAAGTAAGATTTTGGTGTTAGACTAATTTAAACTGGGCTTCTTTTCAGTTTTCCCAGCAGTTCTTATCAAATATGGAAATTTTTTTCCTAGATAATTTATGTTTTCAGGTTTTTCAAACTCTGGATTATCTGGGCTCAATTATTTCTGAGTCTTCCTTGTCTAGTATTCTTTTTTTTTCTTTTTGGAGGGTTTTTTTTATGGTGGTAACATTTGATAGAATTTGGGGTTAAGTGACTTGCCAAAGGTCACATAGCTAGGGGTGTGTGTGTGTGTGTGTGTGTGTGTGTGTGTGTGTGTGTGTAAGTGTGTAAGTAAGTGTCTGAGGCCATATTTGAACTCAGGTCCTCCTGACTCCAGGGCCAGAGCTCTACTCACTGAGCCACCTAGCTGCCCCTTTGACTAGTATTCTTTAACAAATATCAAATGGTTTTAAAGCCTATTGAGAGGAGATGATGTACAAGGACCTTTAAGGTCTTTATGTAGTTTATATTTGTTTCTTTCAAAGTGTCTTACAGTCTATTTGTCTAAAAGAAGGTCTCAAGCACAGTTCAGCACACTGAATCCTTATCCCTTGCAAGCCTAGAGGCCCAGAGTTTATCAGTTTGGTACAGCCAAGCTCTTTCTCTCAGGAGGGAAACAAAAATAGGTGAGAAAGAAGGTGATGGTATGAAGGTAGGCAGGGACAGAGGATGTATGATATTGTAAGACAATATCTAGAAGGGATCTCCAAAGAAGTCATCTCATCAAAGCTTCTTATATGGCAGAAGAGAAAATCATAGCCCAGGGAGGTTAAATAACAAAAACAATAATGATATTGAGCATTTATGTAGCACTTGATAAGTGCCAGATTTTGCTAAGTGCTTTACAATCACTATCTCAGTTGATTCTCACAACAATCTTGGGAGATAGGTACTATTATGAATCTCATTTTACAGATGAGGAAACTGAGGCAAACAGAGATTAAGTGATTTGCCAGCATTCCAGGTCTTCCTGACTCCAGGCCCAGAGTTCTATCCACTTCAGAATACTGCCTAGTGTCTTGTCTAATTTCACTCAGTTAGCAAATGTGAGGGGTTCAGGTTTAACACAGGGGTCCCCTGACTCCAGGGCTAATGCTTTTTTCAAGAAAATGTTGCCTAAATTCTCTACCAACCATAAGTTGAAGCAAACAGCCACTTGCTTCTTTTATTTTTCATTTGACTCATTATCTGTTCAGCAAAAATAAAAAAATAAAATAAAAAAGATACATTTTGTTCCATTAAAAGAAGACTTGGTTGGCACTATGGTTGTTATTTCAAAGCAGAGGGGGAAAATAGCATTTGTGTGGGAGGGGAAGTATGCTGCAGAAAGATTTTATTGGTTTTATTCTTACATTATCAGGAGTCTATGAAAGGGAGAAAATCAAGGGAAATTTAGTCCTTATTTTCAAATGCCTAATTGCTCTGACCAAAACACATGATATCATGTTTACTTCATACTTTAAGGGAGTTCCAAGCCTTTATCATTATTTTTCCAATATTCTCTTAAAATTGCCTAAGAAATCTTACCAAAAATTTTTTTGAAAACATAGTATTATCTACTTTGGTGATGTTAGGTTGACTTTCTTTTTTTTATGGTGGTAACATTTGATAGAATTAGGCATGGAATATTTTCTTATGGAATTCTGTTTCAATAAACATACTCTGTGTGTGTGTGTTCTTCATTATAAATTTATACTGGGCCCTCAGGGTTTCCCTTCTTTTCAGATGAGAGGTGCATTTCAAGCAGGATCAGCTTTTCAGCAATTGCTTAAAATATTATATGCTTCAGGGAGAGTTTTCTTTGGGGCACCACTCATGTAAAAATATTCTTGCAGGCTAGATGGAAAAAAAAATAAACTCTCTAGGTGCTACAGAAGCACCAATGAGACACTCAGTTCCTACTCTTTAAATGCATTTGTTATCTATGGGTGAATTAGACTGTGCAATTTAAATTGACATATCTTCATTTTTGTGAAACAGAAAATGTTTAGCATGTGAAAAAATGATATATTAATTTGCATATTTTATTTATAAAATTCTCGGAAATTATACTTTAAACATCTCCATAATATTTGTTCAGAATCTCTTTGATTTTTATATATAGTCATTAAGAACTATTGCCAATTTGAACAAATTTTGGCATTGTGAATAACAGATTGTTTGATGTAATTCAAAAAGGGGGAAGAGCCATTAGTCCACAGCAGGTGGCAGTAGAAACAGATTTTTTTTAATAAAAGCTATTTTTAATCAAGCAGAACCAAATTTACATTAATTTCATTTATATTAATTTCCTAATGCCCTTCTCTTTTTGATGATACTTTCATTCTGATTTTTTGGGAATGGATATTGGACTGGTAAAATAGTTTTCTACAAATTTCAGACCTTTTCCTTTAAACAAAGGGATTAAAATGCAAGTGAACAAGCTCTGTACTCTAATTAAATCAAGCTTGAGTTTCTGTACTTACCTGGAAGCAGAATGTGTCTGCTGTCCAACAATATGGTTTTGTTAGTAGACTGGTCATTTGATGATGAATAGTTTGTCCATGGCAGCCCATGAAACAAAGAATAAAAGAAAATGGCCCAGAGTTCTATGTGGCTTTCTCCTGTTTCACCACAATGGTAGCAAAATGGCAGGAAAGCAGTAAGGGGATCTCAAGATTCACATAGTATTTAAACCTTCCATAGTCATGAACTTCAGTACTAGCATTCTAAATGTGAGGTTCTTGTACATGGGACAGCTCAATATCATTCTATTAAAGGAACTTGATTGATCTTGATATTTTTATCCCTCTCAATTCTGAAGGAAAAAAAAGCTGCAGTTAATATATGCATTTTGTGTGTGTGTGTGTGTGTGTGTGTGTGTGTGTGTGTATGTGGTTCACTGGTTCTCCATGGAAAGCTAATCAATATTTCAACCAGTATTTATTTATTTATTAAATGCCTGTATCTGGCAGATACTGTAATAGACCTTGATCATAAAAAAAAAAAAACTGAAAATCTGTCCTGTCTAAAAAATTACATTATGTCAAGGGACATAATAAGCTTGAATATATGTATACTAGATGCAAAGGTAATTAATGGGGGATGGACCTGGCACAGAAGGGGACAGGAATCAGGAAGCTTTGTATAAAAGATAATGGTGTAGAAATTTCTCAATATAAGAGAACATTTCCAGAAGATGACAGGACAGAATGAGGAGTAAAGTAAAATATTTGCTAGAATTGGTTTTATCTTGCATCTAAAGTCAATAGAGTTGATTTAATATGTTGTTGATGAAGAATTTGAAAATGATTAAATTAAATAACACTTAAATTATAGGGAACATAATTAAATGCCACCTTGGTGATTTAGAAATCCTTGCAAGGATGTTACAATTCAGTGGAATTAAAGAGGTCTGGTTTTAAATGATGTCTCTAATATTTACTAGCCCATGGGCCAAACCCTTAAGTTCTCTGAGCCTTAGTTTCCTCATGAGTAACATAGTGATACAAATAATACCTCTTACATGGGATTGCTGTGAGGATCAGATGATGATATATACATATATGTATATACATACACACGTGCATGTATACATGTATATATACATGTTTCTTTTCAAATGATTATTAAAATGTATTATTAATATTTTAAATAAGTATCAGCAACTTTGGATTTCATATACATGAATTTTCTCATATTCTCATATTTTCTCTTTGTCCAGATATGTATTTATAAAAAGAGATAGGTATAGAATCTGTGCTTTAATTGGTATCAGGAGAGACTAGTAAGAACTTCCTAGACCAATGAAGGCCAGTAACTTCTGTGTAATTTATAATCTTAGATAATTGTGTAGAGTACAGAGAGGTTAATTGATTTCCTTTATCTAAGGTAGTATTATACTCTTATAGCAAAAGCAGTTTACCTAAGTCTGGGCTCTGCAGGGATACTAGGGTTGTCTATCTTGGATGGCCATTGAGGGGTTTCCCTATCTCTGGTTGTAGGTGGAAGTAAAGGGCAAAGCAGACAACCTCTGAGGGTTTCTGCTCTCTTAAACTACAGCTGGCCATAAAAGGCAGGGGAGATACATTTCCTTATCCACTTCTGTTAAACAGCAGAAGATACTTTCTCTTCCAGTCTGCTCCCAGAAACTGATTTTCTTCCAATCAGCTCAGCAGGGGGACAACACAGCTTCTAAGCTTTTCTCTCAACTCTTAATTTGGCTGCTTTTCTATGATCCATCTGTTCAGTTGGTCTTGGCTTCTTGTAAGCAGTAGGTAGAAATCTCAGTTTTGAGACCTCCACTCAGCTGGACTTGGCTGAGCTTTCCTGTCCTCAAGGAACAGGGGGCAGTTACTTTCCTTTTCTTCTGCCTTCAAGGCCTGTCTCTGTTATCCTTTTCAGTTGCTGACCCAGTTTCATCAGTTGCTGTCTGACTACTGCCTCAATAGAAGTGACTCATTTCTGACTTAGGGTCAGAAACCAAAATCTGTATTATTTTCAGAGACAGCACAAACAGAAAATATACAATTGTTCAGTATTCACCAGAAAAATTTCCAATTATTAGGGTTTCACAGTTACCAACTTCAAAATGTTCATAACAATTACGTGTAAAATAGCTTCTGGGAAATGATATTTTTGCCATCTTTACCTTTGCTACATTTTTTTTCTTTCTTTGAGAGCTGACCCCTTGAAAGTTCCTTACCTACTGCAAAATACATAGTGAAGATTTCTCACCTTCTTTTTAGGTAATTAGCCTTGCTTTTTAAAAAAGCAAAGAGCCATTGTCTTTTCAATTAAGAAAGTAGTATATTTGGATACATACAATTATTTGCCCCAAAGAAGAATGGAATGCTTCAGGAATTATGGATACCCCATTATTGTACATTTCTAATTGGAGAATAAATGGCCCCTTGATGAAGAGGTTGTTTAGAAAACACTTGTTTAGAAATGGCTTCCTGCTAGCTCCAATATTCTATGAATCTATGACAAGCATTAGACAAGCCAAAAGAGAATATTTAGAATGAAGGGAGGAGTCAGAAGTTAGACTTGTGACAAAGACACAAAATAGTTGGAATGGCAAAGGAAAGAGTAAGTGTAGCTGTCCATTCAAGTATAGCCAATGGTCCCCGCACACAAAAGGACTTGGACAAAGGTATGCCTGATTTGATAAGCATCTAACTAGGTTGGCTAGAATATGAGTTAACTGTAAAATGCTAGAGAAATGAGAAACCACAGACAAACACAACTTTTTCTAAAACATGGTTCAATATTATATTCTGTCAAGTTGATATGATCCTCACTAGAATGGGGACTTTTTCTTCTGCTTTCAAATCACTGTTAGCTACATTATAAACATGTGAATGTAATTTTCTGTTAAAATCATTTAAAAAATTTCTAAACGTGAAAATTACTTTTATAGCACAATCTAAATATTAAACAGAAACTCAAAACCTAGAACTAAAATTACTACAAGGTTTGTATCAAATGCTTAGTTTTTCTTTTTTTCTCTCTCTCATATTTGTTTTTGATTCAGCAGCTACATGGCACAGTAGATAGAGTACTGGACTTGAAGTCAAGAAAACTGGTTTTCCTGAATTCAAATCTGGTCTCAGACACTTAACTAGCTATGTGACTGTGGGCAAGTCACTTAACTCTATTTGTTTCAGTTTCTTCATCTGTAAAATTAACTGGAGAAAGACATTGCCAACCACTGTAGTATCTCTGCCAAGAAAACCTTTATGGGGTTAGGAAGAGTCAGATACAACTGGAAAATGAATGAACCATCTTATTTTTAATAGTTTATATCCTTTCAAGAACCTGGGAGTTGGGTTCTATCTGCATCTTTGAGATAACAAAAAGAATAAGGGTTAAAGAAGTGAAAAGACATCCCATTATCTTTAGCTACTAGTTTGAAGGTAGGATTCCATCCTACTCTGAGGATGTCTTAGCAACTTAATGGGAATTCCAAAAGTTCAATGGAGGGAAAGAGAGATGTAAAATTGAATAGTATCAGGTTGAGAATATAGGAAAAATAACCAGTGGGATTTTTGCCTAGGCACAAAAAATTGTTTACCACAAGCATTAGAGGGCTAGGAGGTAAGAATATGCTTACCTCCATGGCAAGACTAGTACCAAGCAGAAGAATTTTGCTTTCTTTTCTTTTCTCTGTTTTTTTTGAGGCAATTGGAGTTAAGTGACTTATCCAGGGTCACACAGGTAGTAAGTATCAATTTCAGATAAAGCACATACATTGACAAAATTAAGCGAAAGGAAGATAAAAGATGTACATTGGTTGGAAATATCTTGATATGGCCAAATTGGGTCATTTAGATCTTTTCTTATTACTAGTGAATTGATATATTTATCATATATATGTTGTCAATGAAGAATTTGAAAATTATTAAAGTAAATAACACTAAAATCATAGGGAACATAATTAAATGCCACCTTGATGATTTAGAAATCCTTGCAAAGATGTTACAATTCAGTGGAATTGAAGAGGTTTGATTTTGAATAACATCTCTAATATTTACTAGCTCAGGGGCCAAACTCTTAAGCTCTCTGAGCCTTAGTTTCCTCATTAGTAAAATAGTGATACAAATAATACTTCTTACATAGGATTGTTTTGAGGATCAGATGATTATGTATATACATATACACATACATGTATACATGCATATGCGCATATGTTTCTTTTCAAATAATTATTAAAATATATTATTAAATAAGAACCAGCAACCTTGTACTTTATATACATGAAACAGTAGAATAAAATATTTCAACAACTGCTTTTGAAGAAAAAAAACATCATCTCAGTAATAAGAAAAAGATTAACATGTAACAAACTTGTGATATTGAAAATCCTTCCTTGGAGTTGTAAATATTAACATTTGAGAAATACTCTCTTTTCTTATTTTCAATTAAGAGAAACTTTATCTTTTTAAAGAAAGGGCTAGGGTTAATAGAAGCATATTATTCTGGATCTTTTGTTTCATAAGTGTATATTCTCCCTCTCTTTTTTTAACTTTTGAAATATTTATTCCACAGATCATTTACCATTTTGCCTTCTCAAAATGATAGTCATAAAAGTATGTAATAAAAAAACTCCTTAATTCTGTGTAGTAGAATGCTGGATAATTGAGTTTTCTGTGTTATCTATTGTTGGATAAAACATTTGGTTGAATTCATGAATTCATATAGAGGTACAGACTAGTGTGGCAGTAAAATATGGAATAAAGTATGTGAGGGGAATATTTATTTTTTTAAACAAATGCTTTATTAACTTCTGTTTTACATCATTCATTTCCGCCAGATTTTGAGTTACAATTATTTCCCCCCCCCTGTTTTTCCCCTACCCACCCTCCCAGAATAGCAGTTCCACAAGATATCACTTCCTCAAGATATCACTTCCTCCAGTCTGCTCTCTCCCATATCTTCTCCCATACCCCCTTCGACTTTTCCATTAGAGGAAGGTGAATCTTTGTGTCCCAATGCCTGTACATCTTATCTCCCAATTACAAGCAAAAGAGTATTAATAATAGTATTTATATATATATATATGAAACATTTAATTTTAAGACCTCGAATTTGTGAAGGGAATATTTAAAACTTTAAAATTTCTTCTTTACTAAAAGAATTGCCCCAAAGGAAAGTCTGAATTTCTCAAAATAATCCATCTATCCCTTTTAGCACCTTTGATTACAGTATTGAATTCTAATGCTATGAATGAAATGACTAATACTTTTCCATTCTTACATAGAAATCTAGAAGTATATTTGACTCTGACATGGACTGTAGTGTAACTGGTTACATTACCCGCACACAAATATCTCATTATATGTGTGTGTGTGTGTGTGTGTGTGTGTGTGTGTGTGTGTGTGTGTGTGTAAAGACTCATCAGTTACTTTTCTGACTTTTCCAGTCTTTTTCCAGTACCATTTTCTTCTCTTTTACATTCCTTGAAATATAAAATAAACACATTTTACTGAAGGAATTAAGAATTGTCAGTATTTTGCAGAAATAATATTTTTCCCATTTTCTTGTATAATTTTACTTGTATAAAATTTACCCCCACTAAGATACATGATGGAAAAATGCCCCATGATTAAAGTCAGGGAACTAGATGGGAAATAGAGGGAAACCAAATGCATAAATTAAAATTAACAACCCTTAAATTCTATTTCAAAGAAAAAAGGCAAAACATCATATAAAATTAATTCTTTAATATATTGTATAGTTTGAAAATTTCACCATTCTAAAGATCAAGCAACTTACTGATGTTATTATGAACAAGCAATGGAGGTCAGATTTGCAAAGTGTGGCTTAAAAGTATAATCTGAACGTCTTACTATTTTAACAGTTAATATATACATGTGGGCATACAATATGTATATTTTTACTAAATCTGAGATTTCACATATTTTATATAAATATTTAGAATATACATAGCATCCACACAAAGTAGTTTTATGGATATATATTATATAGGATTATAAAAGTTACATGTTTGCATGCCCCCATACATGCATGCCCCTGCATGGATAGATTGTATATGCATTCATGTGCATGCACATGTGTTTCCATATATGCATGCACGTGTATATTCACTTCTATAAAACATTCATATGTACATGTCCTTACATAAGTTTATACACATATTTAGTGTGCAAGCATGTGTGTACCTAGACCTACACACATATGTATATGTTCAAGTCCATCTTGGATTTTCATTAGTGGTATTTCATGTGAGGAAAACTATTTACCAATGCAGACCATCAATTCTTCTGTGGTTTTTTTATTAGACAGTTGCTGGTGTTATTGAGAAGTTAAGTGACTAGTCTGACATCAGGTAGTCAGTATAATCCAAAGGTAGAACTTGGACCTAGGTGACCAATAAATATCCTCTTACCATGTTGTCTGTTTAGGATTCTATAATTTCTATTAAAGTTTCCCTCCAAATCCTTATTCTGGAGTGGAAGTGACCCTGGGTTTTTGAAGGCTGTGTTGGTAAAATGTGAGATCTACTTCTGAATTAATTTTCTCTCCACTTAAACTTTACCTCTTTCTGAATTTTCCTATTGCTTTCAAGAACATCCCCATCCTCCTAGTCACTCATTCTCACAAACTGTCATCTTTGACTCCTCACTCTTTCTTACTCCATTTCCAATCAGTTGCCCAAGACTATTGATTTTTATCTTTGTAATATCTCTCATATATAGTTCTTCTCTCCCCTGACACTTCTACCATCTGCATACAGTCTCTTATCACCTTGTGCCTAGACTATGGCAAGAGCCTATTATTTGTCTCTATGACTAAAGTCTCTTTCTGTTCTTCTATCTTTCACTCAGGTGTTAAGTATAACTTCCTGAAGTAGGAGTTTAACCTTGTCACATATTCCCCCAAATCCCTCACTGACCTCCACCATTCAGTTAATTCCAGTAGTACCTTAGTACCTCTATGATCAAATATAAATCTTTTGGTATTCAAAGTACTTCCATATGCAACCTCCTCCTACCTGTCCAGTTATTTTGTACCTTACTATATCTCCAATGCAATACCCATAGCAGCCACTATGAATATACAGACCTATTTACAGGGTAAATTTGCCAAATATAAATAACTCTTTTTCTCAAAGGCAAAACCAAGATATTTATTCAGATATCTTGGCAACAAAAAAGTTTATACACATCACTAATCCAGAGAGCATTGACATCCCCAAGCCTTTCCTCTGTTAGGCCTCCCTACAAACAAGCAAAATTGCTCCCTTTCTCACTCAGGCTAGCTGCTCTGCCTCAGCTCAGCCTCACTTTCTCCCAGTTCACTTTGCCTTCCTGCTCCAGCCTTCCGGATCCACTCTTTCGGCTACTCCTCCCACCACTGGTTCCACAAGATTCAAACTCCAAGGGACTCAGGTTCCATCACAATAGTCAGCTGGGTCCCACCTCAAAGCAGGTCACATAGGCCTATTAATAGGTGGGAAAGATCTTCCTCTTCCATTAACATTACAATTACCTACTTTCACAAGCTCTATGATCCAGTGAGAATAACCTCTTTGATATTCCTCACAAATAACACTCCATTTCCTATTTCTATACTTTCACTGATGCTTCCCCCATGTATAGAACCCTCCCTCCTGATCACTGCCTCTTGGCTTCCTTCAAGATT
Source organism: Gymnobelideus leadbeateri (assembly GCA_011680675.1). NCBI lineage: Eukaryota > Metazoa > Chordata > Mammalia > Diprotodontia > Petauridae > Gymnobelideus > Gymnobelideus leadbeateri. Next base: position 105,992 of record WOXC01010817.1, read on the forward strand.
CATCTAAAATCCTACATTTTATAAGAAGCTATTCCTGACTCCTCTTAAAGATACTATCTTCACACTATTGATTATCATCAATTTATCCTGTATTTATTTTGTTCATACCAACTGTTTTCATAGTATCTTCCCCACTAGACTGTGAGCTCCTTGAGAACAGGACACTCTTGCCTTTCGTTGTATGCCTGTCAATTAGCAGGCATAAAAAAAGTTTGTTTTCTGACTTACTGACTGACTAGCCGGCTATCCTAACCTGGAGAGATTTCAAATGAAGGTCTGGTAATAGACTTCATCTGAGAACCAAGCTAGCTAAATTTAGTAGGACTTCTACACAGAAAGTTTTTCAAAACTGCTCCTGAAAACTAACTGTAGATGAAAGGGATAGAATGACCTGAACCAAAATTTCAAGTCCTTGAAATATTCAAGTCCTCTAATATATTATATATAACATATTATATTGCATTTAATGAAAACTTTTTTAAAATTTTATAAAAAGTAAAGCCTTCCTTTTCATTAATTTGTAAAACAGAAGTGATCTAAAAATCAGGAGTTACACTGAATTCTGGGGAGGAATAAGCAGTTATATTTATGATAATCTTCTTTGATTTTAGATGAAATAAGATGTATCTAGTTAACCAATATATCTTGAGATACTACATGCATAAAAGCAACAGGTGGGAAGGAGAGACAATTGATTTCTCCTAATTTAAGAAAATTAAACAATTGGGGATGCTACAGCATGTAAAGCGTACTTACAGATGTTTAAAAATTTACTTTGTTTAATTACTTTGACCTCAGGAACTGGAAGTAATCTATAAACGTATATAATGCAAAAACAAAACAAACAAAATAAACTGAAAATAAACAAAAAAGATACTGATGCCTGGAACAATTTTTTTTTTAAAGAGCCTCAAAGCCAGGAGGCCTTTGGTTTATACCAAGCCTCTGACACATACAGATTATATAATACTGGGCAAGTTCACTTATCCTTTCTGTGTTCTAGTCAACTCCCTATGAATATAAGTTGCAAAGAAGGTATGTTTCTGCATTAAGGGTGTTTTTTTTTGTTTTCAGTAGTTCTGTAAATCAACATAATCACATATCCAGTCCTAACCCAGTCCCTGTGTATACTGTATCATTCAAACATTCATGTAAGAGATACACAAGAAATAAAATACATGATTCCCATTCACTAGGAACTCACAATAATCTAATTTCTGAGACAAGGCTAATTCATGAAACACAAGAGATTTTATTTCTTCCTGAAAAAAGATACTTTGCCATCAAGACAAAATTCAGTAAAGACTACCTGATTCTCTAAAACTCACTGATATCATCTTTTGAAAACAAACAAATATGGGCACCTTTTAGTCAGCTGAACCAAGGAACTTTTTTTTTTTCCCAAAAGACACATTAGAGTTGGAAGGAAACTAAAGACTATCTCTCTTAGCTTCAATTTATTCATTTATAAAATGTACAATAGCATCTTTCCTTTCTAACAGAACTTTGAGAATAACAAGAAATAATGCATGCTAAGTGTTCATCTATAAAATGAACTGGAAAAGGGAATGGCAAACCATTCCAGTATCTTTGCCAAGAAAACCCCTAAATGGGGTCATGAAGAGTCAGACTTGACAGAACAACAAAAGCGTTTTGCAAACCCTCAAACATTAAATAAGTGTCAGTCATAATAACAAAAATGAGACATTAATGTACCTATTATACGTAAAGGAAAAATGTAGGTCCAGAAAGTTATGAAGTGAATGTTTTATTTTTTCAGATTATAATTACATATACTAATATAAATGTGCAAGTTTAAAATAATAACTAAAATACTTCTCTCTGGTGAAAAGATCATTCATTAGAAAATTGAATTTCCTTCCATACTGTCTTCAAAATTTATGAAGGTTTGTTTCCTAGGATCATAGATTTAGAGCTGGAAGGGATCTTGGAGATGATCTACTTCCAACTTCTCATTTATAGATAAGGGAACAGAGGCTCAGAGAGATTAAAGGGCATGCCCATGGTAACATAGATAATAAATGTCAGAGGAAATATTTGGACTTAGGTTTTTCTGGCTTCAAGTCCATCACCCTATCCTTTAAACCAAACTGCCTCTGATTTTAGGAATGATTTATATTAAAGCAGTTAAAATAAAGGCAAGTAATGTTTTGTTAATAATTTCTTTTCCCTGAACACAATAAAAAAAGTAGACTTCTTTGTTCTGTCCTTGATTGCTGCCTGAGCAACTTGTTGGCAGTGGATAGTTATTCTTCTTGCTTTCTCCCTTTCTTCCTTCTTTTTTTCCCTCTTCCCCTTCCATTTTCCTTCCTTCCTACCTTCCTTTTGTTTTCATCATTACTATTATTTGCAAAACATGATGATCAGTTTGACTTTTAAGTAGAAAGTGACTTATAAGACTTTCCCATTTTGATATATTCATAGTGTCTGATAAAATAATTGTGTGCCATGCATACACACACACACACACACAGGCGTACACTCACACTCACAGACTCACAGAATCTCAGACTGGAAGGGTTGTTAGAGGCCATCTAGTCCAACAGGTAACAAAAAGATGCCCCTCCATGGGGGCAGCTAGGTGGTGCAGTGAATAGAGCACCAGCCCTGGAGTCAGGAGGACCTTTGTTCAAACCTAGCCTCAGACACTTAACACAAAAACTAGCCATGTGACCTTGGGCAAGTCAGTTAATCCCAATTGCCCTCCAAAAAGGCAAAAAAAACCCAAAAACAAACAAACAAACAAACAAAAAAAAAACCTAGCCCCTCCATAACATCCCCACTAAGTGATTGTCCAACTTTTACTGGAGGGCTTCAAGTGAGAGAGATCCTTTTATCGTCATAGGCTGCTGTTGCAAAGTTCTAAATTCACATTTTTGCAACTTCTATCCATTCTTCCAAGTTCTGGCACCTGGAACCATACAGAACAAACCTCCTTCCTTTCCTCTCCACCCCCATTTTTTGGCTCTTATAAGTTATATATCTAACTCATCATAATCTCCTTGAGGACAGGGATCAATGTCTTATTCTTATCTTGAGCTACCTACAATACCTTGAACAGCACTGAGCATACAATAGGGTTGCAGAAAAGTTTTCTCAATTATCTATAAAGTGGAAACATTATATGACATTAGGTAGGATATTTATTTCCCTGCATCATCAGTCAGAGACCAGGAAGCAACGAGAGGTCACTTGTTAAATTGTGAAGAACATTGGACCAGGAGTCAGGACCTCATGGATCTATTGCCTGGTTTATCACTAAGTAGTTGTGTGACCCTGAGTAAGTTGTTTCCCTATTTGGGATCCAATTTTCTCTTCTGTAACATTAAAGGACTGACTTAGATGATCAAGATCATTTCCAAATCTAAGATAATTCTTAGCACCAACTGAATTAAATGAGATGCAAAAGCTAAAATGATATATGAATGTTGTATATTGGTAGTAGTAACAAAGTAGTAGTAAGTAATACAAATCATACATATTCCATCTTCACGTTCATATTTTGACATTTTATTATTTGATTTTTATATGGGATCAGTATTCTGGGGATTAAAATATTTAATTTGTATGGATAATACATTTTTATATTGCTTTCATTTCCAAGCATATCCTTACACCATAGTCTGTCATCTTGAGGGAGTGGCAAGGTGGAAGAAAGAATTTGCTCACTATTTTTGCATACCAAATCAGTCATTAGAATGAAATTTTTTCCCTATTGATATTTGTGTAATTATTGTATATATTGTTTTCCTGATTTGGATTCCTTTATTCTTTATCAGTTCATAAAAGTCTTCCTGTCCTTTTCTAAATTTTTCATAATCATCATTTTTTGCATAGCAAGAATATTGCACTACCTTCATTTACTACCATTTATTTAACTAGTTCCTATCAGTAGGATATCCTTTGTTTCAAGTTCTCTGCTATCAGAAAAAAATACTTCTTGTGACTTATTTTAAAAGGAAAAAAAGCAACAAAATTCTTCTAGGTGTGAGTTTGTCGGGATTTTAATCACTGTGAGTTATCTGGAGGCATTGACCCTTTGAGATGTGTGGGTCCCAGTGATAAGAGACCATCCAGTATACCAGTTACTATAAAATAATCAGGGAGACCCTCAGACACATTTTGAGTCATATCTGTAGTAACCAATAATACTTCTGTTGAATCAGGAAAAGGAAAGGGGCAGAGAACCTGCATGTTCCTGTGCTCCTTGTCATTCAGTGGAGCTGTCAATCAGCATCAGAAGAGTCAGCTTTTTAATTAAAAAATCATTCCTGCCTTGTCCAGAGATGATTGACAGGTCAGCTATCCATTGAAATTGATGGACTTCATAATTTTCGGGACCTCTTTAATACAAAATTACCATAATTTTAAAGTAAAAAGAGACCTTACAAGCCATCTAACCTAATCCTGTCATCTTACAGTAATAAATTAGTACTTCTATCTGTACCCCAAAGATATGTCCCCTGGGTTTTAGCTCTCTGCCACCTCACTTTGCTAGAGATTTATTTTTCTGGCTTAATCATAGGGTCTTGATCCTTTCCCCTTCCCCTTCTTAAGCAGGTTTCACAAGTTAGGCTTTTAATAGGTTCAGGTTTTTGTGGGGGGAAAAAACTAATTTCTTTCACTTACACATTTGAACCTCCTGGCCTAATTTAAGTAATTTCAATTCAATTCAATTCAACAAACATGCTAATCAAATTACAAAAATCTATTAAGCTCCTCATGTACAGTGAGTTAATATAAGTGCTAGCTATTATTGAATAATTACAACAATAATAATTATTATCCAAGGAAGTGTTATTAGAGGGTGTGGGCTAAAGCTAAAGCAGAAACCAACAATAATCACAAGGAAATAGTTCCAGACCTCAAAAAAAGTTTACATTCTATTATTTTGCAACATCTATATAGATTTTAATAAATACAAATTCTATACAAAACCATGTTAATTTCAAGAATATTAAAGTTGAGGGGAGGAGAAGTCAGGCAAAGGAATCTTATAAAGAGTTGGCACCTGAGCAGTGCTTCAAAGAATATAAAATTCCCAAGATATAGAACTAAAGAGGACTTCAGATCTAAACATTCTTCCTAGGTGTATCTTGCTGTGTATTTACTTCTATTGTGTATATCCTAGATTTTCTTCACATCTAATTCTGAACCTAGGTTGACCTATTTCCTGTTGACTGAGTTAACAGACACACTGAGAACAAACATAAACTAGATATCTTTTCTTTGCCTTTGGATAAGGAATAGTCACTTGTCCTGCTTGTGGTCCTTCCCACTAGTGATGTATTCTGTATCTTATATTTATATTTAAAACCACTATTATAAATTTAAAAAATATATTATGTCAAGGTATTAACACATCTTTATTCCTGGAATAATCAATATTTCACATAATGATTAAGGTTTATAAGACACATTAAACATGCCTTATTGCTCAAAATTTTATTACTGCTACATTTTGTTTTGACATGATATAATATCAAAGACCACTGTCCACAAAATAGTTTATTAGAAAATGAATAAGCCCCACCTCTGTGATTATGATTGATTTCACATGTCATTCTGTACTTTATTAATTGTTAACAGAAAGGAAGGATGTCTTTTAACAAAAACAGAGCAATAGCATTTCAGTGTTTGACCAGAGTATTTTCATCTGTTAATGTTGAATTTACATATATTGTGTTAATCAATTGTATATAGTCCTTTTATTTTTTCTTTTATTGCTTCCCTTTCAGTAATATATGTATAATATACATGTATATGTGTGTATATATCTTTGACATCCTGGAGAACTTTATCCTTAATTAAGGACCCCTACAGTCTTGTGGCAGTTTATGGAATAGCAGGACAGATTCTCAGAAACAAGGGCACATACTTAGCTGATTCACCCCTATTAAACTGCAGTAAATATTTCATTTTTTAAAATATTAGTAGAGGGGCAGCTATGTGGCGCAGTGAGTAAGAGTGCCGGCCTCGGAGTTGGGATGACCTGGGATTGAAACCGGCCTCAGAAAATGAGCATCCACACATAAATAATGACTAGCCGTGTAACCTTGAGCAAGTTACTTAACCCCAATTGCTTTAAAAAAATATTAGTAGGAAATCCAAGGAAATCAACATCTTATAAAAGCTTGACAACCCTGGGTTCTTAGGTAACTTAAGTTAAATTCTTGTAATAAAGGCATTAGCATATGATATTTATTTTAAAAAGCATATTTTTTAGTCACACTCCCTTCAAAACACATACACACATCACCAAATTACCAATATCGAGATTGTGTAAAGAATGTAAAGAGAGCACTATATTGGGAGTCAAGAATGAATTCCTGGTTGAGAAAATCATTTATTATCTTGTTTCTTTGTGCTAAATACTGTATTAAAAATAGAAAAAATCTAGATAGTCTCTTTTCTTAAAAAGCTCAGACATTAATTTAGGAGTATAGCTGCAAAGGTAAATGGCAAAACCTAAAGAGGGGTGGGGAACCTGCAGCCTCGAGTTCAGATGGCCCTCTAGATCCTCAAATGCTTCATAAAAGAATTTGTTCTGTAAAACTTTGACTCAGTGAAAAGGCCCCACCCATGCACCTAGAAGGCCACATGTGGCCTTGAGGTCTCAGATTCCCCACCCTGGGCCTACATGAGTACTTTTTACTTATATTCAATCTTTCCTTCTCTACTAACCCATTTCCTACTACCTACAAACATGCCCAGGTCTCTCTTCTTCTGCAAAAATCTTCACTTGATTATTCCATTCCTATTAACTATTGTCCTATATTGCTTCTGCCCTTCGTAGCTAAACTCCTTGAAAATGTAATTTTATAATAGGTGCCTCCATTTTCTCTCATTTTACTCTATTCTGAGCCACTTAGATTCTGGCATTTGTACTTAATTCTCAAAATGTTTCTTATCAAAGTTCCTAATGATCACTTAGTTTTCAGATTCAGTGGTCTTTTATCAAGCTCTATTCTCCTTGATTTCTTCAGTCTTTGACACTGTTAATTACTCTCTCCTCCATACTCATTTTTTCTTTAGGTTTTCAGGACATTGTTCTCTCTTGCTTTTCCTCTTACCTATCTGATCACTGTCATCTTTGCTGAATCCTCTTTCAGATCAGAGTTCTGTTCTGGGCTCTTTTCCTTTGTACTATTTCACTTTGGTGATCTCATAAACTCTCATATGTCTATTGTCTTTAGATCCTGATGATTCTAAAATCTACCTTTCCAATCTCTATACAGACTTCAGTCTCATATCTCTAACTGTCTGAATTTCAGACATCTTGAACTCAACGTTTAATAGACATTTTAAGCTTGTTATCTCTAAAACAGAACTTATTATCTTTCCCCACAAACCCTCTTCCCCTACCATCCCAAATACTATAGAAGGCAACACCATCTTCATAATCCCTTAGGCTTAAAACCTAGTAATTATTCTGGATTCTTCACTGTTCCTATTCCCCCTCCCCCAACATCCTAGCTATTGCCACAGTCTGACAATTTTACCTTTGAAACTTCTCTCAGGTATGTCCCTTTCTCTCCTCTGATATTGCCACCACTCCAGCACTGACTCTCATCACCCACACTTGATAATTGTAATACCTTGCTAGTTGGTCTGCCTACCTGAAGTCTTTCCCTTCTCCAGTCCATTCTGTATTCAGCCACTAAAGTGATTTTTCTAAAATGTAGATCTCATTGTGCCATACTCCTACTCAGTAAATTCCAGTGGCTTCATATTGCTGCAAGAACAGATGCAAAATTCTGTTCGGCAATCAAAGCCCTTTGTAATCTAGCCCTGTCCAACCTTTCTAGTATTCTTATACCTTACTCCCCAACAAGCACTCTTCGATCCAGTTCCAAGAACATAACATTCCATCTCTCTGCTTTGGACATTTTCTCTGGTTATACCCCATATCTATAATGCACTGCCTCCTCCACTCCAACTGCTGACCCCTCTGATTTCTTGAATTCTGACTAAAATTCTGATTTTTATATGAAGTCTTCCCTAACATCTTTTAATTCCAGTGCCTTCATTCTATTTATTAATATCTATTTATCTTCTATACAGCTTGATTTCTACATATTTGTTTGCATGTTGTATCCCCAATTAGAATGAGGGCAAGGATTGTCTGGTGAATCTTCTTGTATCTCTAACAATAAGGACAGATGGTAAACCCCAGAATATCTCAGGAGAGAGTAGCAGGGCATATAATCAGACTTGATGGACTTTAACCTCAGTATTTTAATTGTTGACTTAGCTCCCCCCCAAAATAGTGTAAGTAGATATATTGTTTTTGCCCAGACTCCCAGATGGAGCCCAGGGTTGGGGAAAGAGCAAAAGAAAGTCAAGGTAAAAGGTTTTTAGTACTCTATCCACTTCCATCTCCAATTATTCAGTAGCCTAGGGCTCCTGGCAAGTCACAACCTCTCTCTTTGGTAGTTCATTTCTTTTTCTGAAATAGATATGGCTAAATCCTTTTCTGTTTGAAATTTGGAGGATGAATAAATCTCTTGAGATTCTTTCTAGGTTAGAACCCATATAAACATGCATGATTCAATGTATAAAGGGAAATCATTTTGTGCATTTGACTTGAAGCTATGCTATTTCTACTCAGGCATTTGTCATTTTTACTGAGGCATTGCTTATATACTGCATGGGAAAGGTAAGCCTTAATACACACAAAGAGTAAAAGCATGACACATTATGTTCTGATTTCATCAATTCTGACCTACTTCTGACACTATTCTTCACCTAACCTAAATCTATTTTCCCCTTAAATGATTTCTTCGTATAATTTTCTTAATATTTTTGTTTCCTTTTTTCAATTCTCTGTTTCTTCACTTACCATATTTCACCTACATAATGGCCTCATTATTCGAAGTGTTTTGCAGTTCTTTGTCCTCCCTTCTAATGGTATAACAGGTATTTTTGTGGCTCTCAGATGTCCCTTTTATGATATTTCAAGGTTAGAAGTGATCCAGAGGGTACCTAGTCATATGTAAATGTCAATCTATATAATTTAGGTTACCTGTTATCCTGTTACAAGGAACAAGCTTCTAGCATATGACATAATTATGTTCTATGTTCTGTTGCCAGAAATATAGAACCTCATATTCAATGAGGCACATGCCTCCTTTCTAACATTTACACTGTGTTGCCAGCAGTTACTCTCACCTCAGCCTTACCAATGCCACTTAATTGTCTGGGATATCCTAAAGGCAACTTGATGGCACAGTTGATAGTGTAGTAGGCCTTAAGTCAGAAAAGTTCAAATCTAGGGGCAGCTAGGTGGTGCAGTAAATAGAGCACCAGCCCTGGAGTCAGGAGGACCTGGGTTCAAATCCAGCCTCGGACACTTAACACAAAAACTAGCCATGTGACCTTGGGCAAGTCACTTAACACCAATTGCCCTCTAAAAAAAAAAAAGGAAAAAAAAGGTTCAAATCCAGACTCAGACACTTACTAGCTCTATGACTCTGGGCAAGTCACTTAACCTGTGTTTACCTCAGTTTTCTCAACTGTAAAAGGCAGACAATAGTAGCCCCTAACTGGGCTATTATTGTACTGGGGATCAGTCTATCAGTACTGAGATCATATTTGTAAAGTGCTTAGCATAGTGCCTGGTACAGAGTAGTCATTTAACAAATGCTTGTTTCCTTCCTGCCTACATCTGTTTTTATATATCTATATCTACATCTATCTATCTATATCTATCTATCCAGCATATAATTGAGAAAGACTTCATTTGAGTATAGGCTTTGAGGAACAGACTCTTCTGTTGTCTGGATAACAGTCTTACTGCACTTATCTCAGTTTTCAATAGGTTTATCTTGACAGGTCCCTGATAGTTTGGTATTCCTGTGCATACAAAGGATAACAGTTATCTGCAGGTGCTCATCGAGTCGTCTATGTCATAACTCCAAGGAAGATTTCTCCTTAGCACATGCATCTCTTGAGATAAATTGCTTGCCTAAAATAATTTAGCTAGCCAATATTAAGGATAAGGCATAGTTCTAAGTTGTCTGGGAACAGCTCCTGTCCTCCTCCCTAATATCTAACAGTTCATGGAAGCCAATGTAGAGTACACCCACCCACATCCCCACGTATTCCCCCCCCCACACCACACACATGCGTGCACACATGCACACGTGTGTACACACACAAACACCCTTGACACTTAGGAATTTTTTTAACTCCTTGTGTAACATATTAGTTTTGATTAAATAAAGTAACTCTTTTTTTACACATAAGCATTTTTGTAATCTTCAGATGCCATTCCCATCCATGTAAAGCTTATGATGCTATGTTGGTTGATGAGAGAACTACAAAATCATGAGATAGAATCTTCGTATTTTAGGATTTTATTTATTGACATGGTGAGGAAAGGCAAGACTGTGTCCAAATATTGCAGTTAACTAAGAGTATAAAATAATATAGGCTTAAGAACCAAATGATTCTATGGAATAGGAAGGGCAGGTGTCATCCTCTTTAAAAAACAAAAACAAACAAGAACCCAACAAAATCTAGAATGGTTAAAACACTTGCTCAAACTCTCAAAGCTAGTCAGAAATAGGAAAAAAATTACTCCTGGTTTCTTGATAGTCTCATGGTCTTACCAGCACAATAATCTGTCACTAGATACAGAGAAATAATAAAAACCTGTCAATTTATGTTTGTTTACTAATTTATAAATAACCACACAGCCACTTTATTAAATTAAAGGAATATTATTTTTATATAAATAGACCTTAAAGCTAAATAGGACAAATAGTCCTTTGGAAGAAACTATCCTATAATCATTAATAGCTGTTGAGAAGTGATCAGGTATTGTAGGTCAAGCATGTTAGGCAATGAAAGTCTAACTTGTTGCTAGAAGTTAGAAAACAAAACAAAACAAAACAATTTTTAATAGCAGAGCTCCAGACCAGAGCATACATAAACCTAGAGAAAACTGACTGATACTTTCCCTGAAATAGATTCTGACATAGTGAGACTAAACTTTCTGTGGCAATAGTATGGGAGCTAACATGGAACCAAGCCATGTTTAGGCTAAGTCTGCATTAGAACATGTAAATTCAATCCCCATAGGTAGAGAAGCAAAATTTAAGTTATCTTAAACAAATGGGGTCACACTAACAACACATTTTCATGATCAAATGAGTGCTGTTTAGATGTGTTTTCCTTTAGTCTTTCCATTCTATAAGAGGAAGAAGGTAAGCAGAGAAAAGTATGATTTACTTATAACCTTGTTCTTGATAACAGCTTCATGGTTACTATAGAGAGGCTTGAGTGACAAGATTTCTCTTTTCTTTATGACCTAGTATTTGTACTTAACAGGGAGGTGTAGCATTCTACTTTTTTTTTTTTTTTGCCTTTTGGAGGGCAATTGGGGTTAAGTAATTTGCCCAAGGTCACATGGCTAGGTTTTTGTTTGTGTGGGTTAAGTGGCTGAGGCCAGATCCAAACTCTGGTCCTTCTGACTCCAGGGCCGGTGCTCTACTCACTGCGTCACCTAGCCACCCCTAGCGTTCTACTCTTTATTCAAAATAAACCGCACTGAGATATAATTTATCAAAACAACCACTTGTTCAATTCTTTCATCCCTGTCCCTATTCTGATAACAAATATATTTATCTGGTTTCTATCATGGTATTTAAATGAGCATTTTAATTTTTTTTTTTGGGGGGGGGGGGAGCAAGTAGTTCCAAGATGGATTATGTGAATGACTACATGAAAAAGGAGAATATTTTGAGGCCAAAAATAATGGATAGCAATGATTTAACTTCATTTCAACTTGTTTTTTGTTTGTGTGTTTTTTGTTTGTGAGGCTGTAGAAGCAGAAATTTAGTACCAGATAGTATCATTGAAATCATCTATTCCATCTCACTTTACTGATGAAGATACTGAGGCCCATATAGGTAAAGAATTGCACATATCACAGAATTAATAACTAGCAAACACAAGATTCAAACTTCTGTCCTCTGATTCTAGGTGAAATGCTCCTTTTACTATATTACACTTTCTTGTTTCTTAGTCTAGAGTTCATGTAAAATAGAATGTAGGTCATGTAATTATTGGGAAATCTTTGAAACTATATAGGGAAATCAATACAAATACAATTTGACATACATTCCATTGTTATCTCTTTAGTGTCCTTAACTATTTCAGAGACCCCAATTCCTCTGAATTCACAAGTCCTGGAACACCTAGACATGACAGCCTGAAGGGAACATTAGCAGCTGAGTTTGAGTTTTTTGCATGGGTTTGCTGTCACAAACCCTTTATTATTACTTTGACAAAGGATTTCCTGGCAGCTTAATGAGTTTACCTTGCCCTGGCTTAACAAATGTTACCATTTAGAGTAGATAAGATGCATCTTTAATCAAATGGCTCTTCATTCAGATTTCCCAGGGAAAAAAAGTAAAAATTATCCTGGTAGTAGTAGTAATTATAATAATAAAGATAATATTTTATATCATGCTATACACCACCTAAGCTATAGAATATGTTTGACCTCTCCTACCTCATATGCTCTACTTGAGGCTTGATTGAATAAGGTTACTGAATAATTATCATTCTCAAGGAGTGGTTTTTTTCATGATAGAATTAATAGTTTAATAGTTTTTCCTGAAAATTACATCATGCAAGTACAAGCAGAATTATAATTTTAATGCTATTTTTAAATCGTATTATATATGAAAGATATCTTCACTAATCTCAGTATGCGCTGTCAGAATTCCCAGAAATGAAAATGTTTAAAACAAAAAAGCATATGTGCTTTTGAACAGCTCCTTAGGACTACTGACCTATTCTGGAGGGGATAGAAAGTATAAGCAGGGATTCATCATGCAAATAGTAAAATCAAATAATTGTCAGGGGACAGTGAACCTGACCTCCCCCTGAAATCCAAAAGTGGTATTCAATCTTTACAGAGGCAACTCAATAACATCCACCTACCTCCAATACCTGAAAAGTTTTATAACTTTATAACAATAGCTTGTTTATTTTGTGAAAAGAATGAAGAGCTTATTAAAGAAACAGAAAGACTTAAGTTTAAGTTCTGCTTTCTCTGCATAGTGACTTAGCCCTAGGCAAGTTACCTAAATGCTCAGTAATTACTTGTTGAATTACCCTTTTGGTGCATATCTCTATAGTGATTTTTTTTTTACAATACTACTTGAGATAGGTAACACCATTTATTAAACACTGATTCTACAAATGGATAAACTTAGACTCTGGGACATTAAGTGAACTTGCCCATGATATCAAAGTTAGCAAGCAATTGAGGAGGGATTTAAATGCTTGTCTATGGATTCCAAGGCCAGTACTCTCTTAATTATGCCAGACAATATCATAGATTCAAAATTTGTATCTCTTCTTTTTCCTTGCAAAAAGAAATTTCAGAACAGGATCCCTAACTCTTTGTTCAAGGAAATGTAGGCAAGAAGAAAGAACCCTGGGCTTGGATTTAGAATATCTTGAACCTAGTTTTGGCTCTGCCACTCATTAACTGTGTGGTCTTGGAGAAGTAAATTAATCTGAATTTGTATTTCTTTCTCTGTAAAATGGAATTAATAATACTTTCACCATATAGTTCATAAGATTATAGTGAACATCAAATGGACTGCTGTATGTTAAAATTATGAATTTAAAGGGCAAAAGAAAAATAAACTATGTATGCAAATTAGTGAAGGGAGATAGTGTATGTGTGATATAAATGTGTATGACAGACCTTCAGGCCTTTTTTTTCCCTCAAATGCTTTATTAACTTCTGGTTTACATCATTCATTTCTACCAGATTTTGAGTTAGAAATTTTCTCCCCTTTTTCCCCTACCCATGTCCCCAAAATAGTGGTCCCACAGGATATCCCCTCCTCCAATCTGGTCTCTCCCATATCTACCCTCATACCCCCTTTGACTTTTCCAGTAGGGCATGGTGGATCTCTATGCCCCAGTGCCTGTATATTTCATTTCCCAATTATATGTAAAATAGTATTAATACACACACACGCACACACACACACACACACATATATGTATATATATATGTATATATATATGTATATTAAACATTTGGTTTTAAAACTTTGAATTCCAGATTCAATCCCTTCCTCCCTTGTCACCCACCCTTACTGGGAAGATAAGCAATTCAATATAGGTTGTACATGTGTAGCTAATGCCAAACATGACCATAGTAGATATATTATAAAAGACTGATTATATTTCCCTCCCTCCTATCCCACCCCGACTTGTTCTGTTCTCTACTTTGGTCCTGTCCCTTTTCAAGAGTGGGTGCCTCCAACTTCCCTCCCCCCTAGCCTGTCCTCCCTTCCATCATCCCCCCTCTCATCTCCTTCCCCCCTACTATCCTATAGGGTGCTATATCCTATTTAGTGTGTATGTCATTCCCTCCCTGAGCCAAATTCAATGTGAATAAGGTTGACCCATTCCCTTTTGCCTTCCTGTTCTTCCCCTCCATTGTAACCATTTTCCCTTGCCTCTTTTATATGAGATAGTTTACCCCATTTTGTCTCTCTCCATTGCCTCTCATTATATTTCTCTCTCACCTCTTAATTTCACCTTTTAAGTATCATCCCTTCCTATTAAATTGGTCCTGTGCCCTCCATCTATGTATACCTGTCAACATATATATACACATTCACATATGTAATCATTTGCCTTCTACTCCATTCAACTATTTTCATACTGAGAAAAGTTTCATCAGTTACAATTATCGTTTTTCCATGTAGGAAAGTAAATAGTTCAACTTTGATAAGTTCCTTATAATTTCTTTTCCCTGTTTATTTTATCATGCTTCTCTTGCTTCTTGTATCTGAATGTCAAATTTTCTATTCAACTCTGGTTTTTTCTTCAAGAATGCTTGAAAGTCCTCTATTCCACTGAATGACCATATTTTCCCCTGAAAAATGATACACACTTTTGCTGGGTAGGTGATTCTTGGTTTTAATCCCATCTCCTTTGACCTCCGGAATATCATATTCTAGGCCCTTTGATCCCTCAGTGTAGAAGCTGCCAGATCCTGTGTTATCCTGATTGTGTTTCCACAATATTCAAATTGTTTCTTCCTGGCTGCTTGTAATATTCTCTCCTTGATCTGGGAATTTTGGAACCTGGCTATAATATTCCTAGGAGTTTTCTTTTTGGGATCTTTTTCAGGAGGTGATGGGTGGAATCTTTCAACCTCTATTTTGCCCTCTGGTTCTAAAACATCAGAGCAGTTTTCCTTGAGAATTTCTTAAAGGATGATTTCTAGGTTCTTTCTTTGATCATGGCTTTCAGGTTGTCCAATAATTTTTAAATTATCTCTCCTGGTTCTATTTTCCAGGTCAGTGGTTTTTCCAATGAGATATTTCACATTGCCTTCTATTCTTTCATTTGTTTGGATCTGTTTAACAGCATCTTGATTTCTCATAAAGTCACTAGCTTCCATTTGCTCCAATCTAATTCTGAAGGTATGATTCTCCTCAGTGAGCTTTTGAGATTCCTTTTCCATCTGGCAAATTTGGCTTTTTAAGGCATGTTTCTCCTCATTGCCTTTTTCAGCCTCTTTTGCCATTTGAGTTAGTCTATTTTTAAGGTGGCATAGATGATAAGGACAAAGAGAGAGGTCAGTGCAGTATGGACTTGGGGACACACTACTACGGAGCACACTGTCCTCTTTCCCCGAGGGCAAGAAGCCACTAAGAGGCCTAGGTACAGCTGCTGCCATGTGTGAGCATCTATCAGTCAGGCTGGTGACTCTCATTTCATAATTTTCTTGCATCATTCTCATTTTTCTTCCCAATTTTTCCTCCACTTCTCTTATCTGCTTCTTAAGGTCCTCTATCACCTGTAACCAGCTCATATTTTCTTTTGAAGCTTTTGGTGCAGGAGTTCTGACTTCACTGTCTTCCTCTTCTTCCATGCTTTAATCCTTTTTGTCCCCCCAAATAGGAGTCTAATATTAGATTCTTCTGTTTGCTTTGCTTCCTTTGCCTGGACATGTTGCCAATTAATTACTTGACTTTTGGGCTTTTTGTCCCACTATGGCTCTGCCACCAGACAGGGGAACTTCCATCCCAAACACTGGGGTTTTCTTAGCTGCTGGCGGTATTAGTTGGGTGCTCTCTCTGAAGTCTCCACACGCTCTGGCAAGCTAGTCACACACCCCAAGACCTCTATCCTAGACAGCAATCCAGATCCAATAAGGTTAAAGGAAGAGCAATTAAACCCCAGACTGTTTGCTTGGTCCCACAGTCTGCAGGCCAGGAGCTGAAGCTCACACATGGCAGCAGCTCTACCTAGGCCTCTTAATGGCTTCTTGCCCTCGGGGAAAGAGGACAGTGTGCTCCGTAGTAGTGTGTCCCCAAGTCCATACTGCACTGACCTCTCTCTTTGTCCTTATCATCTATGTGTGGATAATTCTCGAAACAGCCACAGCTGCTGGTGTTCTGAAGTCCTTCCAGCTGGCTGCTGGTCCTTATGATGGACCTTTTGCCAAAATAAGGTAGCCTTATTCTTTTATGCATCTATGGTAGGTTAGCTTTTTCCTACTTGTTCAATATAGCTTACACCTTTCCCTAAATCTTGTTTTGTCCGAGTTGTGAGATGTTCTATATCTCTATCTAGCTACCTATCACATATATCTAAATTGATTTATGTATAACATAAAGATATACCTCAGCTGGAATTTACAGATATGCGTGTATTGTGCCATTTGCTGTTTCTGAACTCAGTCTGACAATTGTAGACTAGGTTTATTGCTGAGAGAGTTTGACATCTAATTAAAAACATTAGATTCCCCATTTTCTTTCTTTCTTTCTTTTTTTTTTTTTTTAGCAATTGGGGTTAAGTAACTTGCTCAAAGTTACATGGCTAGTCATTATTTATGTGTGGGTGCTCATTTTCTGAGGCCGGATTTGATCTCGGGTCATCCCAACTCCGAGGCCGATGCTCTTACTCACTGCGCCACCTAGCCGCCCCTTTTAGGGCAATTGGGGTTAAGTAACTTGCCCAAGGTCACACGGCTAGGTTTTTTTTTGTTTGTTTGTTTGTGTGGGTTAAGTGTCTGAGGCCCGATCCGAACTCAGGTCCTTCTGACTCCAGGGCCGGCGCTCTACTCACTGTGCCACCTAGCCACCCCTCCCATTTTCTTTTTTATGGTTTCCAGGACAGTGTTCTGTTTCAGCTCAAGTCTAAGACTTCTCCAGAAAGGGGGAGTAGGAAAATAGGTTGTCAGTGTACAAAATGAATCACATATAGAATAAGTATTTTACTACTGCACAGAAAGCAATGCTAACCATAAAAAAGAATCAAATCACATGTCAACAGGATTCAGTAATGACTTTTATCTGCTAGTACAATTGGCTATAAAAGGAGAGGGAGACACATATTCAAGTCTCATTGGAAAATGAAACAGATTGAAATATAATTAATTAATCTTTTTTTAAAAATTCATTTTTCCCTTATTCTGAGTACTCTGTTTATTAAAATCTACTTGAGAAACAGGAAAACTGAACCAGTCTCTTCTTTCTAGTGGCCTTAAGTGCTGATGCAAATGTTTCCCGTGACATCAACTACACCTACTGACATCTTATGCAAACTCTTTACTTTGCATTCTCAGGGTCCTTGTAATATGTTTGTTTCAAAGTGCTCATTTGTTGGAGAGAGAGAGAGAGAGAGAGAGAGAGAGAGAGAGAGAGAGAGAGAGAGAGAGAGAGAGAGAGAAGAAAGAAAAAAAGAAAAGAAAAAAAAAGAAAAACAGTAAAGGGCAAATGCCTCCTTCTTCCCCCTACAGGCTTGCCTAGTTTCAGGTGAGGAGAAACTGTAAAATTATCATGGTATTAGCATGAAAAGGAGCCATTCTTCTCCCTTCTCCCTCTCTCCCCAGAGAACTCAGTCAGAAAATGCCCACCCTTTTCAAAGATCCCCTGACTCATCCACTCTTCAAGATTGGTAGGCAATTAGAAGTTTCTTAGTTAAGTCCCACTGCAATCCCCTGTCAATGTGACTGGAGGTAAACTTACTTCAGACTTACAAGTACTTACAAGGAATAGTTCCTCAACATAGTGGGGTGGAGAGGCTGTCTCCACATGTATTTACAAATATTTGTGCAAAAGTACACACATAGATCTATATCTATGTTTATTTGTATATTCATGTCTATATACACATGTGTATGGTTGTGTTTAGACTTGTGATTTTGTCAAAATAAGGAGCTCCCTTTTAAGGGAAATCTCTTTATTAATTCACACCCAACAATTCTTCTACTTTTAATCTTAGAGTACTACCTGGAGTGCTAAGAGATTAAGTGATTTGTCCAAGATTAGAAAGTGAGCACATTTAAGTGAAAACTTAATTGCGATTCCATTACAAGTTTTCCTCATACCAAGGATGGTTCCCCATATACTATGCAATGCTATACACACAAAGGTTCACGTACATACATACATACATACATACATATATACCATTCATGTGTATATCATTTTAATAAAGATTATGTTTCCTTCAAAGAGATTTTGTTTTATAGGATAGTCCTATATTTAGAAATAATATAACTTTTAAGAAATAATAATTCTGAGAAATTGTTAGGGGATTTTAATACAAGCACCATTACAAAGTCAGCCTTACATTGCAAATTAGACTGACAGATACAGAAATGTATGCTGCATTTCTGAAGTATAAATAATAGATCCAGTAAACTGAAACAAATGTGCTAACTGTATGCTATTGGGTAATTTTAGATGGAAACTCAGCCTTCCACTCTACTTAGTTTTTAGAATCATTTGGATTGACTTAAAGGCTAAGTGCCTTTTCCATTTAAATAATACTAATAGTTCATAATTCTATTAAACTTTTTGGTTGTAGCAGCAAGCACCCCAGCATCCCCAGAGTGGCTGCCAACACAGGTTCTTAGATCTGCTTTTGTAAAGGAAAGCAACTCAAAATGGGTTAACAAGCTTACTTTAGTCAAACAAACACACATTACCTAGTTCAGGGGGAAAAGGTCAGCACCCCGAACTTCAGAGTTACAGAACTTACAGATCAAACAGACAGGCTTCCAAACTGTCCAACCATTATATCAATACCAAATCACAGTTACCAGAGAGGGAAGCATCAACATCTGGGTTTTCAAAGCCGGGGGGCTCTCAACAACGGCTTCCCAGAGTCTCATCTGGTCAAATCACACAACACTTTTCAAAGTGAGCCCCAAAGCAAAACCTCCCATCAGGGATTATATAGCCTTCTCCTGGCTCAGAGAATGTAACCACCCTCTTGACCCACTGCCCAATCACACAGCATCAAGGTGTGATCTTTCCTGAAAAACAAGCCTCCCACCACAGGCTCCAGGTGCACTTAAGCTAGGGGCAGGGAAGATCTTTAAATTTGCATTTCCATTGCATTGGTTTATAAAGTTCTTTTGTTATGACCCTGTGAACTAGGAAGTGCAAAAATCATTGTCCCTACTTTAAAAAATGAAAGAGCTGTGGCTCAGAGATGTTAGATGACTTGTTTAGAATGACTCAGCTAATGAGGGTCACACCTGTAATTTGAATCCAGGTCTCCAAGTCCAAGTCATATAGAATATAATTATAGGACATTGGGCTTTAACAGTCAGTCAGCAAGTATTTAGTGAGGACTTGTGTGCCAGGCAATGTGTTCTGCATTACAGAAACAAATACAATGGAGGAAACAACCCCTTCTTGGAAAGTGCTTGCATTATAATGGGAGAAACAACAAGGATGTATATGAATTAAAATAAATTTTAAAAAGTAGTTCAGTACAACATAGTTGGGAAAAGACATTAGCAGTTGAGGGAATCACAGAAGACTTCATATAGAGACCTACATACTGAAGGAAGAAAAAGATTTTATGAACCTGAAGTGAGAATGTACATTCCAGGAAAGGGGTAAAATCCATGCAAATGGATGCAGAGGTGACATGGAGTGTCATATAAGGAACAGAGGGAAAGCTTGTCTGACTGGATTTGAGAGTTTGGAAGATTTAGTCATATATAATTGGGCTGGAAAGATAAAGTGCAATTACTATTAAAAGATCAGAGTTCAAATCTAGGCACAGCCGCTTACTAATTGTATGACTTTGAAAATTGCATATAACCCTTCTAGTCTTCAGTTTCCTTATTTGTCAAAAAAGGTCTTAGTTTAGATGACCTGAAATCATTCCAGCTTGAAATCATATAGTAAATACTAGGAAAAATACATTCCCAACCCAGCCTTTGCTTCCCTACAAAATTTAGTAATCAATAATTAACTTTGTTTAATGTCATCTAAAATATGTGGTTACATACAGCACTAAATGATGTATCCTTAGGGAATATCAATTAAATATTTCTGACTGAAGTCTCATTCATTCCCATGTAAGTCTAAGAAGTCTAAGAAGACTTCCCCAAAACATTGTTTCCAGTGCTGCCATAGAAAAAATAAAGTGATTTCTGCCACCTGATAATGGAGCAGCATTGAAAATTGGGTGGAAGGCACCTTTCTGGAGCTTACCTTCTTTCTTAAAAGTAAGAGATGCCAAACTAAAAGTTTGTATATGGTAGATTACTTTAAAGCCAAGGAACACATAAAAGAGAAAGAACACAGGGTTTTCACCTCTGCCCTTTGGAATTGTAAGCTTCTTTTAAGACACAGCTCAGGGGGGTGGAGCCAAGATGGCCAAGTAAAAGCAGGAACTTGTCTGAGCTCTTGTATCAACCACTTCCAATACCTGTAAAATATGACTCTAAACAAATTTTTAGAGCTATAGAACCCACAAAGTGATAGAAAGAAATAAATCCCCCACTGAAGGCAGCCTGATAGGACTACAGGAAGGGTCTATCACTCCAAGATGGGAGCTGAGCACAACCCTGTGTGAGCTGAACAGGCCCAGACCTGGGGCAGCTGCAACCAGTGGCACACACTGGTAAGAGCAGGTTTAGGAGAGTGAATCACCAGCAGCTGTGATGGTTTCCAGACTTCTCACCCCATAAACACCAAAGAGAAAATAAAAAGTCAGTAGGGAACTCTGTTGGAACTGGGTGAGGGAAGAGCATGGTATGGCCCCTACCCCAAGGGTGAGAGGTGGCAGAAGTGCTGCCACTGTTGCCACCTGGCTGCCTCCAGAGCTCCTGGCCTGCAGATCATAGGGGAACCAAGGAATCATTCAGAGGGTAATTTCTCTTGCTTTGACCTGCTTGAATCTGGGTCTCAGTCTTGAGTGGTGGTCCTGGGGTGAGTGTGCTTCTGCTGGCTGTAGAGAGGCTCCCTCCTCATAGTTCTGACAACTGTGAAAACCCCAGAGATTTGGGACACAGCTCTCTCCACTCTGGAAGCAGAGTTCTATCATGGAAAAGAGGTCAAAAGCCAAGTAAATGGCTGGCAAGATGAGCAAGCAGAGGAAGCATAATAAGACCACAGAATCCTTTTTTGGGGAAAAAATAGGATCAAAACATGGAACCAGAAGAAATCAAAAAAGTCAAAACTTCTGTATTAAAAGCTTCCAAGAAAAATATGATCTGGATAGAGGCCATGGAGGAGATCAAGAAGGATTTCGAAAATCAAGTAAGAGAAGTAGAGGAACAATTGGGAAGACAAATGTGAATGATGCAAGAAAATCATGAAAAGCAAGTCAACAACCTGACTGAAGAAAATAATACCTTAAAAATTAGTCTAACTCAAATGGCAAAAGAAGCCCAAAAAGCCAATGAGGAGAAGAATGCCTTAAAAAGCCAAATTATCCAGATGGAAAAGGAATTTCAAAAACTCACCGAAGAGAATAATTCCTTCAAAATTAGATTGGAGCAAATGGAAGCTAATAACTTTATGAGAAATCAAGATACTATAAAACAGATCCAAACAAATGAAAAAAAAAAGAAGGCAGTGTGAAAGATCTCATTGGAAAAACCACTGACCTGGAAAATGTATCCAGGAGAGATAATTTAAATATTATTGGACTACCTTAAAGCCATGATCAAAAAAAGAGCCTAGACATAATCTTTCAAGAAATTATCAAGGAAAATTGCCCTGATATTCTAGAACCAGAGGGCAAAATAGAAATTGAAAGAATTCACCAATCACCTCTTGAAAAAGATCCCCCAAAGAAATATGAATATTATAGCCAAATTCCAGAATCCTGAGGTCAAGGAGAAAATATTACAAGCACTCAGGAAGAAACAGTTTGAGTACTGTGGAAATACAATCAGGATAACACAAAATCTAGCATCTTCCACATTAAGGGATCAAAGGGCTTAGAATGTGATATTCCAGAGGTCAAAGGAGCTAGCAGTAAAACCAAGAATCACCTACCCAGCAAAACTGAGTATAATGCTTCAGGGGAAAATATGGTCATTCAGTGGAATAGAGGACTTTCAAGCATTCTTGATGAAAAAAACCAGATATGAACAGAAAATTTGATTTTCAAATACAAGAAGCAAGAGAAGCATGGGGAGGTTAACAGGAAAAAGAAATCATAAGGAACATATCAAAGTTGAACTATTTACACTCCTACATGAAACAATGATAATTGTAACTCATGAGACTTTTCTCAGTATGAGGATAGTTGAAGGGAATATATATATATATATATATATATACACACACATACACATATGCATGTATAGGATGGTGTATGTGTGTGTAAATACATATGTGAGTGGGGGCTGGGATAGGATGGACAGAAATATAGTTAGTCTTTCATAATATAAGTACTATGGAAACATTTTATGTATGTACACATGTACAACCTATATTGAAATGCTTATCTTCCCAGTGTGGGTCGGTGAGGAAGGAGAAAGGAAGAATCTGGAAATCAGAGTTTTAAAAACGAATGTTAAAAAATTGTTTTTTACATGCAACTGGAAAATAAGATATACAGGCACTGGGGTATAGAAATCCATCTTGCCCTACTAGAAAGTTAGGGAGGGAATAGGGGAGGATATAAGTGAGAGCAGAATGGGGGAAGGGGTATGCAGTAGGCTCCCTATCTTGGGGTGGCAGGTAGGGGAAAGATGGGGAAAAATTTTGTAACTCAAAATCTTGTAGAAATGAATGTTGAAAACTAAAAATAAATAAATAAAAAGAGAAAAAAAACAGCTCAGCTGCAGATGTTTTTAGCTCATTGTTTTATGTGCATGAGACACTCTCTCCTTGATCTCCTGCTTCTTCAATGTTTCAGTCCTCACTTAGCAGGTATCTTTCTCTTTTCTTTGTGCCCCAAGTAATATAGAAACTGAAACCATTGTACTGGTGCATGTAATGATTTTGATTTCAGAAAACAAGGGAGAAACAGCGATTGCAATTTTTTTTCTTAATCGAAAGAAATCATTGTGCCCAATCTGTCTACTAATAGTGGAAATCCAAGCATGCTTAGTTAATGAAGAAACAGATATACAATGAAAGTCATTTTGTCTTCTACCTTTAAAAGTAGGCAGAAAGCAACAGGAAGCAATGCTTTAAAATGGTAAATAGTGAATATAAATATCAGTGACTTTTAATTTTTTCATTTTTAAAGGAATAGATAAGGAAGAGGAATGGCATTATGGATTGAACTTTGAGCTTAGGAGATCTGACTTTACTCTGAGCTCACATTAAAAATACATTGAATTTATACATTCCTTTGAAGTTTACAATGTGATTTTTTTTCATTAAAATATTCTGAGGCAAATAGTCGAATTATTATTAACTTCATTTTCTCATGGAAGAAAGTGAGGTTCAGAGAAAGAGAGGTGATTTGCACATGGTCACACAAATCAGTGTAGAGACTTAAACTAAGGTCTGTTCATTCTAACTTTTATTTTTATTTTTTAACTTTACCCTTTTATTTTTTAACTTTTACCCTTTTTTTAAAAAGCATTTTTTGCCTCCCAAAAAAACCGTAGAACATATATATGATAAAGTAAAACAAATTTATTCATTTTTCCAGTCCAAATGTATATCTAATTCTGCTTAATGAGTCCCTTGACAATCTTGTCAGTCAGTGAATAGCTTGGTACTTCAATGGTTCTCTGAAATCCATTGCACTGAATAGAGTTGTTGTCTTTCAAAGTTGTTTGTACATTGTTGTTTTATAAATTATTCTCCTACTTCTGCTTACTTCACTCTGCATCAGTGCATACAAACTTTTTAGATTTTTCTGAAATTATCTTTTCATGATTTACATTACAATAATATTTCACTATATTATACTTTGCTCAACTTTTCCCAAATATATACACTTTGTACTATACATTCCTTATTCATTTTCTCTTTATGAAAAAAAAATCTCTCAGTGTTTACCAGTCACTTGATATTTATTTTAATTTCAAGTTTTCTTATTTTTACATCAGCCATGGTTTTTAGCTCACTGTTTTATGTGCATGAGACACTTTCCTTGATTGCTTCTTCAGTGTTTTAGTCCTCACTTAGCAGGTATCTTCCCCTTTTTTTTTGTGCCCTAAGTTATATGGAAACTGAAATTTCTTTTTTGCTTTTTGGAGGGCAATTGGGGTTAAGTAACTTGCCCAAGGTCACACGGCTAGGTCTTTGTTTGTGTGTGCATTAAGTGTCTGAGGCCGGATCCGAACTCAGGTCCTTCTGACTCCAGGGCCGACGCTCTACTCACTGCACCACCTAGCCGCCCCCAGAAACTGAAATTTCACAGGAAGTTTTGCTGTCCATATGACTTCATATTCCACAAGATTAATTTGTTCATCAGGGGTATTAACCTGTCTGAATTTCCTAACATTTTTACAAGGCCATACATGATCTCTAAGCCCCTCCCATGAGAAGGAGAGAATCTTAGAATGGATCCTTATAACTGAATTATTGTATTCGAGGTTTCACCAGGTACTGCAATCTAGCCTATAGTCATCAAGTAGGAAGGCTGATTTAGGCTTATACTTTCTCTACTAATCAGGCCCATTTTGTGTGTTATCCTATTAGTGGCAGGCTCTTTTACTACTACTACCACTACCACTACCACTACCACTACCACTACCCCTACTACTACCACTACTACTACTACTACCACTACTACTACTACTACTACTACTACTACTACTATTACTACTATTTTTTTCTGTTCTCCTTTGTATCCATTTACCTATGATTTGGGCAGCTAAGTAGTGCAGTGGATAGAATGCTGGACCTGGATTCAGGAAGATTTTCTCTTTCTTTTTTTTTGCTTTTTTTTTTTGGAGGGTAATTGGGGTTAAGTAACTTGCCCAAGGTCACACGGCTAGGTTTTTTTGTTTGTTTGTTTGTTTGTTTATGTGTGTTAAGTGTCTGAGGCTGGATCCGAACTCAGGTCCTTATGACTTCAGGGCCAGCGCTCTATTCACTGCGCCACCTAGCCGCCCCTAAGATTTTCTCTTTCTGTGTTCACATCTGGTCTCAGATACTAGGTGTGTGCCCCTGGGCAAATCACTTAACCTTTTTTGCTTCAGTTTCCTCATTTCTAAAATGATCTGGAGAAGGAAATGGCAAGCCACTCTAATATCTTTGCCAAGAAAACCCCAAAGTAAGATTGCAAAGCATAGGACATGCCTGAAATGAAAAAGCAACAGCCTGTTATCTCCTGTCATCTTAACAGTTTGTTCAGGTTAATATAAAAAAAAAAGTTAATATCATACAGTTTATTACTAATTTATAATACTTATAGCACTGATTGTGCTTTAAATAACACCAACTCAATTATTCTTACAAATTTAATATTTTTCCTCTATTATCAACTATTAGTCCTATATTGTCTCATTCCTAACATGATAAAAAAATAAGCAAACCTGATGATATTTAGTTTTCCTTCCAGCCCTAACACTCTAAAAATAAAAAAGAAAAAAAATAAGAAATTTGTAATTTGTAGTATTATGGTAAGTACTGAGGAGCTTGATTTGATGATTCTTAGATGAAAGCCTAACAAAGAGTGATTTATACCTTGCTTGTAATTAAATTTTTAAAAATTTTCTGAGAAACTTCATGGGAAACTGTTAAGTGCATCACAAATCTGACCAAACTGAAAAAAAAAAATACCTTTCTTTTAGCACATTAATGTTTTCTTTCAGGATTGAGAAAATGTTTTCTTCAAGAATAAATTTTCAATGTTTTAAAGGTTTGAATGGCAGCGAATGCATTCATGTGCATGTCCAATCAGAAAATCTTTGTTCTATGTGAACTGTAGATTGAACTATGAATCAAACTAACTCAGCTTTCCCTGCTGTCAATAAGATAGTCAAATGCTAGACAGGGCTAAATGTTGGAGAATAGGTTTTAGGGGAGAGGGGAAAAGGGCAAAAACTTCTGTGCAGTTGGATTTCATTCTACTCTAAAAAAAAAAATCATTTTTCAATTGCTCTGCACTCCAACCAGGGGCTGATGGGGTCCTTGGGATGTATATATGTTTGTAAAATCAATCTATATAACATCAGTTTGTAATATCAATCTGTAACATCAATTTGTAAATGGGGTGCTTTGGGATCTATGTCTGTAAAATCAATTTGTAAAAGCAGTCTGTAAAGTCACACTCCCCCACCCCCAGTCTCAGAGCATTAACTCTGCCCCTTCCCCCTGCCAGCACTCTGCCCAGCAACAAATCATGAACTATTTATCTCTGCTTGAAACAATAAGCTACTTATGAATCCTTCACAAAACTATCTATAAACATTTTTAGCTTAGGCAAATGTTATCTCCCTTAGTTAGAGTGTCCAGCTGCACCATGAATCCTTCAGTACCCTATCTATAGTGTAACTCCTTAGCCAATTATACCCACACTGTGTCTCTGATGGCCTTGGTTCCCAACATCTATCTTGTCAAGCCTGACATTGAGGGGTGGAAGACTGGGCACTCCTTAGTGGCCATGACCAAGGATCGGCTTTAGTGATGTGTCAGGCCTAAAACCACACCTCCAGGTAGCACCCCCTTGGGCTATTTCCCAGTGAATCATGGACAATACACCTGTGCAGTTGATATTAAAAGTGCATGGTCCTTTAAGCACTGACCACTCCTTAACTCCTCCCTGATCCCACCCTTACTCACCTAGTTAGCATAATTGGTACCTGATTTACTGTCTTGACTCCATAAAACTATGCCTGTGACCTTTGTAAGTTTGCAGATTCCCTAAGAATCCACGCCCACTGTGCTGCGCACGGTGCTGTGCAGTGTAGCAATAAACTTTAAAATTTCGGCTTCAGAGTTTGCTTGAGCCTGGTGAATTCTTTCCAGACTGAATTGCAGGGTTTCTGGTCACTGATAGTGATCAGGGTCCCTGGCAGAACCTCTTACCCTCCCCCCTCCTTATCACCTTTCCCTCCCCAGGGCTTCTGCTATTTATTGTACTAATTTTCCATTTGGTGTCAAAATTTTAATCAGTGAAGAATTATTTCAGCAAGATAGTAATAACAACGAAGATAAACTTTTTTTATAGTTGATAGAATACTTGATAACATTAGGACGATTGCTTTTTCCACCTTGCACAATTTAATTTCATTCACATGCATGAGAATTTTATAAGTTAAACAATGGAACAATATAGTCATATGACTAGCTTACACCAATATCTGTTCTTACCATATATTATGAGAAACAGCAAAAATCAGTAGTTTGTATCTACAGAAGTTAATTCTAGAATTCACTACATTATCTAAATTCACTAGTGTTACCAGATTGTTTTTTGTTCCCTAGGATTCACGAAGATTTATCAATAAGTGAAAGTCTCAATTGAAGTAAAAACTGGTATGAGACAGGGAAAAAAGTACAGATAGAAAATCAAGAGATTTGGATTCTAGTTCCATCACAGTTACCTCCTTAGCTGATTTCTTTGCTTTTCTGTGTGTCAGTTTCCTCATCTGTCAAATAGGAGTTGGATTACGTTCTGGAAGGCATCTATGATTCCTTAGGTTTTCTATGATTTAAGGATAAAAAAGAAAGGAGAAAAGGAATCTACCTTGCTCAATCTGATTAAATATTGTCAAAAATTACTATGCATTCGAAAACCTGAATGTACTTTCTCCCAGACAGTCAGAATAATTTTTCACGTGGTAAAAATAGTGGGGGAAGAGAGAAGGGAGAGTTCTCTAAGATGTGATAATAGAAAAAAAAAAGACCTGATGCTTTTTCCTGGAATTTCTCTAATTTAATTCATTCCTTTGAATTGTAAATGCACATTTCCTGTGGCACTATGAGTTAGCCTCACAGTTTAATTCAACATGTCCTTTAATTTTATTACACATGTAACTAAAACTGGATAAAACTTATTGCAACTACTTCTAGAAGTTTGAAAATGTGTTTCTAGGTTTGTTTGTTTTTTTTTTTTTAATAACTTGTGGGTTTACACAAACTAAAGGGATTAAGTTATAAAAGAAGGGAATTGTGATTTCTTTTTTTCCCCAGAAGGTCTCAGAGAGACTATACCTTTGGGGATAAACATCTTTCTAACTCCTATGTGATTGGAAGCAAGGGTAGCTAAGAGGGATTAGCCTTCCAGAGTTTATCAAATGCTATGTATTTATAGCAACTTGTTAAGTGACTGGATGCAAAAGAAAGAAATCCGAACATTTTTATTATCACATAGTTGGGTTAACATAATTTGAAAGAAAAAAGTCATAATACTTTTTGAAAGGGTACTTATCTCATACCAGTTAATGGATGGGGTTATAAAAATCTTTATATGTTTGAGTAAACAATTTTTAAATTTGCTAAAAAATGTTAGTCAATTGAAGTTGTTTTTCATTATTTACATATTAATGAATAATCTTTCCTATAATGAAAACAAATAAAGAACAAGATTGGCTTATTTCTGTTAGAGGAGATAGAGAAATCACCGCACTCATTTTGGGGAGACTATGCTGGTATTTTTGTAATTATAGAATCATAGAATATAAGAGGTGGGAGGGACTTCAAAGGTTAATTCAATCAATCATACATTTATTAAACATATGCAAAATGAGGCATATGAAACAAAAAAAAATCCAGTTCTTACACTTAAGAAACAACACATATTTGAGTGGGAATTTCATCAGCACTATTGTCAGCAAGTGGTTATCTTATATGCAAAGGCATACCTGCAGGTATGCAGGAAAACTCACCACTTCCTAAAGGTGGTCCTTTCCTCTCTTATGTCACTTTAATTGTTAGAAAATTTTACTTTACATTGGATCACAGTCTATCTGCTTATTACTTCAACTAATTATTCATAGCTCTGACATTTAAGCCTCTTTTCACATAAATAGCCTTTCAAATATTTAAAAATAGAAACCATTTCTATTCCATACCCCAGGGTCCTCTCATATCCAGACTTATACACAAAGCTTCTGCAGGTTATCATTATATGGAACAATTTCAAGTCCCCATACCATCTTGCTCTGGAAATATTACAGCTTATCAATGTTCTTTCTAAAATGTATCCAGAACTCTGCACAGTACTCCAGATCTGATCAAACCAGAACAGAAAAGTGTGGGACCATTATGTTCTTTATTATGGATAATATGCTTTTGTCATTATAGCTTACTACCAGTTAACATTTGGGGCCGTCGTGTCACATTATTGACTCACATTGAGATTGAAATTTACTAAACCCCAAGATATTTTTCAAACAGTTGTCTCATCACCATATTTCCTTTATCTTGTACTTGTAAATTGATTTTTTAACCCAAATAAAGGACTTTACATCTATTTCTACTAAATGTTTTCTTATTAAATACATTGTTCTAGCTTTCTGTCAACTATTGGGATCTTAACTGTTATACTGAAGATTAAATTTGCTATCTTATTTCTTCCCCAGCTACCAAGGTAGCCCATTCCATTTTGTACAGTTTTAAGTGTTACAAATTTTGTCATGTAGTCTGTTAAATTTCACCATATTTGACTTTGCCTATCATGTTAGCCCTTCAAGATCATTGCATTTCCAAAAAAAAAATGTCAACCTGGAACAATGGGGAAAAAAACATAATGGATTAGAATAAAAGTATTTGGCTTTGAACTCTAGCTCTCCCATTTACTATCTGTGTGACCTCTAGTGGGTCACTTTATGCCTGTGGACCTCACTTTCTTCACATGTAAAATGAAGCTTTGGGATTAATTGACCTCTCAGGTTCTTTCCATCTCTTTATGATCCATGTGGCTTTGTTTAATCTGTAAATATTCCAGTTTTGGGATTGTTGTTTTTATCCATAGACTTGACAAAATACCCAAAAACACCAAGTGAAGAATATCTGTGGTATAATTAATTAGTGATATCAACCCATCAATGGTTATTTTTTATTGCTGTCATTCAAGCACTTATAAATATACTTACTATTTAAATATCCTTCTAATACTATCATCTAGCTCAGAGGTGTCAAACATAACGTGTCCCATAAAACTTCTGGGTGCAACCTGAACCAGATTAAAATGTAATTGGGAAATAATTAACAAAATATATAAAATTTACAATAAACATAAATAACATTGCACTTTAAAACTAAGACAATCCTTGTATATGTAGATTGTTGATCCTATTTGTATTTGAGTTTGACACTGCTGGTCTAGTCCATATTCTCCATCTTATCAACAAAGTTCACATAAGAAACTCTGACAAATGCTTCCCTAAATATAGCATATAGTGTTGGGGAGGGATTTTAGAGATTTAGTCTAACTCCCTCATTTCATAGAGGACACATATCTGAGAACAGTGTACTGGCTTATAATTATTTATTTATTTCCCTTTTTTACAATAAGTTTTCAGAAAACGCAACTTTAGTACCAAGTCCTAGATTTTTGCCAGGAAAGGAAACTAAGTTCTTTGAGTTTTAATCTAAAGAACCTATTTTCCCCTTGTTGAAAACAATGATCACGTTTATCATGACATACCTCCAAATCTCTGTGGCTTTTCAAAGGTCATATAAAAAAGAGCACAGAAATCATACCTAAAATGACTAAAATAGACATGAATTAATTATTTTATAATTGACTAGTAGGAAAATAGCATTTCTGTTTAGTCTATTTGATTATGATCCGATGTACATTTGTGAAATAGAAGGACTCAGAATTAAAATAAACAAACAACAACAAAATATTTTGGATATTAATCTTGTTGGTATGGGAATGTGTATTATGGAAATGTATAATCTAACAATGATGTTGGAAATAAGCAAGGGACATGGGCTTTCCTGAATGGTCAAAATTAAGGATTTTTTTTCCTATCCATAATATAGCCTATGATGTATTTCACAAAACAGTATGTTAAATAGTTTTATCTTTTAGTTCCCTCTTTTATTCATTTTGGGAAGTTACTACCACAAAAAAATGATTAATAACTTTGCTTTTAGTGTATTATACATAGTTTTATATATCTGTTTGACCCATAAACATATTCCTTTACTACAGGATTTTTTGCTCTTCTCTCTCTTCTCTCTCTCTCTCTCTCTCTCTCTCTCTCTCTCTCTCTCTCTCTCTCTCTCTATCTGTGTGACCCTGAAAAAGTCACATCTTTGTTTGTTTATTTATTTAATATATAAAATGTTGGAGCAGATTGTGGAAAGGTGTCAGAAATGGACTGAAAACTCCCAAGAATCTTTTGCTTCTCTAAATTCATTTAGTAAATGTTTTTGTTGTTTTTGCTGTTGGTTATATTGTTGTTGTTGTTTTTAACTATAGAAGTGAGGAAGGCAGATTTTAATTTGTATAATTCTCATTGGTCATGTTTTTGGTCTTAGAGGAAAAAAAATCACCACTTGGATGAAGGAATAGCTTTTCCAAAGTTAAGCACTTATCATTATTGCTGTTTAATTTTACAAATCCTTTTGGACTTCATGTGTTCCCCCTCCCCACACAAAGTTAATTATAGGCATGGAAATCAGGTCTGTAATTATAGGGATCATAATGGCCCTGCAATTGACTGCTTATTCTGTGGAGCAAGTGGGGCATCTCCAATTCAGTTTTTTGCTGTACCTTGTTATTCACTGAGGTGAGATAAAGGGACCTAGTAGGAAAGACACCATGGAAATTAAAAGCCCAGTTTCCCTACTGAACACCATTTGGTGTTTGATTTAGAGTGTAGCAATCCAATTGAAATGACTATATTGTTATTAAGGAAAACTTAATCTGAGCATCTAGAAGAACAATAAAGATAACTAGCAGGTAAAATATTCATGACAAGATGCTATACACTTCTGTATGTTCTTTCTAACTCTGCTCTGACATACTGCCTGTCTGTCGCTAAGCAACCATGGAAGTATTAGTGTATAACATACCAGACCCACAGGACTGGCATATCTTCATTGCGTTTTTTTAATGAAATTGTATTAGGTACTAAAATATTAATGTGGTGAAATATATAGGAAATGCCTCATTCAGGTTATGTTGCTTAGGAATTTTGACTTGAGCATTAATATAAATGCTTAGCTTTATGTCTTATAACTCAGTGTATTATATTGCAGTGTAAATTAAATATTTCATTCTAAAATAGGAATTAAATGCTTCAAGAGATCCTACAGGCTTAATTCTTTTTGCTATCCTTCCCTTTGAGAAAAGTGCTTTATAAACCTTAAAGTACTATATAAATATGGTTTTTATTATTATTCCCCTTAAATACTTAAATGAGATTTGCAATATGGGCATTCACTCCAACAATGAATATAGTAATGTATCCATGCCTTTCTGTATTGTATTACTCTTTTCCATGGCCTACCATCCAACTGAAAAAGGTGAAGGGAATTCACATACCAGGGGTATATCTCATCTACATTTGATATTATAAATATACAAACTTGGCACAAGGGTTGTCCACTGGTTATCCTTTAAGTTCATTATGAGACTAGCCCCTCTTTTTTGAAATTTTCTTCCCCCATAAACTGTTACAACTACTACTGATGAACAGTTTTCAAGATAATTTATACTACATGTTCTGTACTTATTTTAGTTATTATAACAATCTATCAGTCACTATTTATGGAGCCCTTATTCTGAGCTCAGAATTTTTGCTCAGACTAAGGACCGATTAAGATTAGAATTCCTGATGCAATTTTCATATGAAGATTGGGGTGACTTTGTTTCTGGAAGTTTGTGAGAATGTGGAATGTGGAATGGAAGGGATGGGATTGGATCTCTAGTTCAGAGCATGCACAGGTATTCTGTAAATGTTTACTGTCAGTTTAATGCTCTGTGAAGAAAAGCCTTTTGATTGGCTGCCAGAACTGGTTATGCATACAAATGGTACCATCTGGCCAAACTGTTCTCTCTACTTCATAGCATATTACTGATGAGTACAAACTGCTGTGGATGCCAGGGTTAGGGAGAAGCCATGAGCCTTATCTCAAGTAAAGATGCCATGAAATGGATGAGTGGAAGGGTCTATATAGACTTGCAGTGGACCCAGTCAAAATGATTTCCTGATGGAAGCAAATGATGAGTGTAAAACAAGTTTGACATTTAGCAAGACATGATCAAGGCTAGTACAATAAGGCAAGGGGTTCAACACTAAGTGATAGTATAGACTTAATTAGATAATAAAAGGATATAATTTTACCCAATTTTATTGATGGCAGGGAGACTCACAGAGGTTGAGACAAAGGGGCACATAGGCATGAGGTTCCTACTTCTTCTGATATTAGAAATCCAAAACATTTTCCCATTGTATTACATTGCCTAATATTTCTTCAGCTATTGTATTGTGGAGATAGGGACAATTTTATCACCTTCTGCCTTCCCATTCAATCTAGACTGGAGGTACAAAATGAACTTCTGCCTGGGTGTTTCTCCATCCTCATTAGAGTGGTACATATGGACTATTATAACTAAGCTCATTCCACTTTACTCCCCAAACCACTCTAACCTGCTTTGCATGAAGTCTTTGATTCTCTTTCCCCAGCAACATCCCTATTTCCAATTCTGGAATCATAAATCAGTACTGTCACCACTAGTGAAAAATGTGTCTGTATAATCCTACCTGGCTCTATTTGCTATCTTTATAACTTTCTAACCAACTCCTCTACCTTCATCAGAATATAATTTTCTCTAGGGAATGCACTCTCTTTGTTTTCATTTTTGTTTTTGTTCTTGTTTTTCAGTTTCAGTACCTAGCACAACCTTGAGTACTTAGTAAGCGCTTATCTTAGCATTCATTCAATTTACACTATAGAGAACACTACTTAAGGAATTCAGACCAGGACCAATCCCAAAGGTCAGGTCTAGGGAAAGGAAATGTAGTACATGAAGAAAAGATGTGGCTCTTGGAATAGGAGAATCAACAGAGAAAGGTAAGAAAGGAGATATAAGAGTTTACGTTGAACACAAACTACCTACTTTTCAGTTTAGTCTGAGGTCAGCTTTAGCTAATAGTATGGCAATGCATTCCATATCTATAAATTTGACAATGTTTATGTAATTTATGGCAGTGAGTAAGAAATACTGGGAACAAGCCCCAGAATCAGGAAGACCTAGATTCAAGTCCTACCTCATGTCTTACAGGCAGCTTTCCCCAACCTATCTTAATTCCAATGTTTTCCCTCCATTAATTATCATCTATTTATTCTGTATATAATTTGATTTGTATAAATTTATTTATATATTCTTTTTTTTTTGCATTACATTGTAAACTCCTTGCTAGTAGAGACTGCCTTTTGCCTCTTTTTGTATCATAAATACTATGCATGGCACATAATAGGTGCCTAGTAAATGTTTATTAAATGAATATTGTTTTTATGACCTCTGGCAAGGGTGTAGATATCATAGGAGATATTCCACAACATTGGAAAGAATCAATTATTCAGATAAACAGTTACTTTTATTTAAAATGTATTCAGTGACTCCCCTGGTAAAATCATACCTTCAGCAGTTCTGTGAGATTTCAGAAGCTTCCTTCTTAATCTATAAAGTTGTCTTTATATCCACTCCTTGCACAAAGAACATATAGTTCAGTTTCAGATAAATTCATTCTGGGAAGAAGTTTCTTCAAACTTCTCCAAGTCAGTTTCACAGTATCCTGTCTGTATGCTTGAAAAAGGAAGTGGGGCAGGGAGTTAGCTGAAGCTATCCAAGGTCTATCTCATAGCATCCTGACTCATGATGACCTTGGTAGGAGGAGAGGGAATGTTAGGGGAAGGAGTTAGCTCAACTGGCCTCATAATACTAGGTAGAATTATTGGGAGTTCCCTATATTGATGATATAATGTGTCCAGGGTAAAACAATATGTGTATGTATACTTCAAATTATTTTATTTAAAGTCTCAGTATACCAGAAGGTTTGTTCAGGTATTCTTCTTATCTGGTAACTGAAATGTTGAGAGATGATGATTATTTATGTTCACACACTTCCTTTTTAATTCTTAAAGTTGATGATTAGAGAAAGAAGATGATTTTATAATTTTGCAAGAGGGAAAGAGAAAAAGAGAGAGAGAGAGAGAGAGAGAGAGAGAGAGAGAGAGAGAGAGAGAGAGAGAGAGAGAGAACACGAGAACATATGCTAAAAGACAGTTATCTTGATGCATTTTAAGGAGAAAATTTGATATATCTACCAATGGGTGTCTGGTATGTAAGCCAGCATTGTTGTGTGGATGATACAAGGGAAGTGCTTCTGGGTTAATAGTAATTAATATGTAAAGAAAAGCCTTAGAGAGAAATATTGTAGAATAGTCACAATTTGTAACTGGTACCCCATTGTCACTTCATGATAAAGAGGAAGTTCCTTGATTGTCTAGTGATCTTCAGCCTCCTTCTCTTTGCCTCAGAGCTTTTAGGTGAGTTTGGCAGCTCTTGAAGCTCTTGAGGGGATCTTCAAATTTGTGAGCTCAAAAGATTCCACGTGCTCCTTGTTACAATGTAACAGGCAGTGAAGTATAGATTTCCTGAAAAACAAAAAGTGACCTTTGATAGAGATCTTGTGTACTCCAGCTCACTTCTGCCTGAGACACAGACTCATATAGCACTCATACTATATCTGCACCTGAAATTAGTGTGACAAATTATGTGCAGACTGAGCCTACTCCCACTCCAGAACAAATTGACATGGGGAGAGTATAACCTGGAGTTGTTGGGAAAAACATTTTGTTTGTTCTGGCTGTTCCTGGTCCTCACAACAAATAGGAAACACAGATGCTGGGGACTCAGCCTAATGGCAAAGAAAAGAAACACACCTTAAAGGCACACCAAAAACACAGCTCAAGTTACCTTAGAAATCTGAGGGAAAGATATATCACTCTGGATCTCATATAGTCAACCAGAGCAATTAATGCTACACATGAAATTCTTTCAGAATAAAACAACAACAACAAGTTATCTTCATGTTAACTTTCATAAAACCTTCCCAATGAGAATTTGTTAAATACTGCCTGTTAGTCTAATGTTCATTGGTTCTGATAATTATTTCAGGAGAGTTTTTTTACCTAAGAATCATTAAGTGCAATTGAAAACTTACTTTAGAAGCTGACATGAAGGCTTAAAATACAACACCTTCAAGGAATTAAATACTAGAAATAAGGTTTGGGTCAACGAAATCATCTAAAACTATTTGATGGGAATCTTTGTTCTACTTATGGAAAACAACAGTTTTAAGTGCTAATTTTAGAGAGGAGTGTGGCCTGTTTCCAATTTGGGATGAATACTTAATTTGAAAAATTCATACCTAGAATGTTAATTGTCTTTTCAATTGAATATTAGTAATGATGTAGAAGATAACATATAATTATCTCCAATTCATGTAGATCCAAACTTGGTAAATTGAAAAGGTAATACAATATAAAAATACTTTCCCTTATAAATTAAAGTAAAATTCTGGATTTTTATAACTGTAGGCTTCTTCATCTGGTTAGCTCAGGATGGCATTTTTGTCTTCTTTCTTTTTTTTAAAAGAAGGTATCCCTCGACTGTGACATTTTGTTTGTTTTTGTTTTAAATTGAGGTTATTTCATCAGGAAATTTCTGATGAGCAAACTTCTTATATCCAAAAAGAATTGCATCTTCTCTACAACTTATGGTCTTGCTAAGTTGCTTGGGGAACTTAGTGATGAAGTGACTTGGCCAAAATTACACAGCTAGGATGTGTCAGAAGTGGAACTTGTTCAGAAGTCTTCCTGACTCCAAGGCCAGCATTTTATACAGCACATCATGTTGTCTTTTAGCATAACAAAAGTGGAAAATTATATAATATTTTAAGGCTTATAAAATAGAATATTCTTCACATTAAAATAATTGCTAATTATATAGGGCTTTAAAGTTTGTAAGATTTCATATGCAGTATCATATTTGAGTCTCATGAAAACGTTTTTAGGTAGGTACCATTGGTATCATTATCTCCATTTCACAGATGAGAAGACTGATGATCATTTGAGATTTGAACCTAGCTCTTCCATATGCCAAGTTCAGCATTCTACCACTGTAGCACTTTGCCTCTTCCCAGTCAATAGCTAATTGGTCCAATAATCACAAAAACCTATAAAACAATCATTTTATTTAGTATTACCATTCCCATTTTTACAGATGTGGAAACTGAATCCCTCAGTTGTGAAATGATTAGCAGAGGAAAGATTTGAACTCAGGTCTCTAGATGTCAACTTTCTTTCCATTATCCCATGCTGCCTCTTCCCTATTGATAAATGGGTTGTTGCCTGTCAAAAAGAAAGACACTGTCTGTCCTTAACAATATCTTTGTCTATAGTAGCAGCATTTTTTTTAGAGAAAAGAATAGGAAAAAACATTTCAAGATTAATGTATTCACTTGTAAAGCATATGGTCCCTATGTCTAAGGGAGGTAGATATTGGGTGGCACTTGTACATAGAATGATAATATAATTAATTAATTCCCTGGCTGCTAACAGTTATCTCTCATTGGACAATACCCAGAAAAAATATTTGATTTAACATCAGTGCTTGATACATTGACAAATTTAAAAAAATGCATTAATGTTAATTGTGAGTTGTTTAAATTTTTTATTTTAAAATTTCTCAATGTTAGTGATCAGTTCCTTCTTGTTTAAAAAAGAAAAGAAAATGTTTCAAATGCAATGCCAGCTGTGTTAATATCAGAGTCTTAATTCAGATCTTTCAGACAAATCAGCATGTATTGAAAAACTAATTGTCTATAAGTGATGAAATGGTGTGCCAGAAATACTATGGACAAAATTATGTAACCCAATTTAGGATCATAGGATATATAGCTAGATACAATATTACATCTTTTTAATCCCTTCATTTTGCAGGAGAGAAAATTGAACCTCAGAGAACTTTTGATTTTCAAAAGGCTAAGAAGTCGTGAATATCATAGTCAGAATTTGAACATAGTCTCTGTTACCTGAAAATCTAGTGCTTTTTCTACTAGGCTCCTTTTGCCCTACCACCCACCACCCACCTCAGTCTATCACCACCATTGTGAACTACAATTCAACATAAGATGTTGATGATGAATGCCTTTTATGAAGGACTTTGACTTCCATACATAGCATTAAGTTGTAAAGTACTGTTAGAGCTTTCATAATAATGCATATTTATATAGCACTTTTAAAGATTTAAAGTATAATGGTCTTCATTCAATTAGAAAACATTTGCTGATATCTCCATGGCAGAGACTCAAAAACTGTAGCAAGAGAGCCCAGGAGCTTTCAGAAACTTTTAAAAATATGATTTGATTTCATAATTTCAAAAGATCCTAATGAAGAAGAAAAGGAGTAAGAAATCTCCAGAAATATAGTGGTTACACAAGGACCTCTCAGATCATTTCAGGTTTTTAAAAGACAGGAAAAGAAGGGCATGAAAGTGAGGAGGAATGCAAAAAAAAAAGAGTGAAATGGGTCAGATATATAAAAGCTTATATTAAGTTAAAGAATGGAAAAAAATTCTTTGTATGATATATATACATATACACAAATACGTGTATATAGGAATGTGTATATGTATATATATTCATGTGTATATAGATATATCTGTATACATACACTATATATACATATATGTATATATTTATATCTATCTATCCCTATCTCTATTTCTATAGCTATATCCTATGAACAATAAGAACAGTTACAGGGATAGATTAGAAATGCTGTTGTTGACAGATGACATGATAATAAATGATAAAGAGAAAACAAAACTATTCAAGTCCAAATTGACCTTCTTATCTATCCAAGCTTGAAACAAAACTTCTGGAAAATAAGGACTTCGTATTTTCTTTCTTAATATGCCACTCAGTATTTCATATAGTGCCTTGTGCAAAATAAGTACTTAGTAAATGTTTGTAATTATTTGTTGAATTTTTAACCTGAGTCAACATAGTATAATGAGAATAGTGAATTGGCCTTAGAACCAACAAGATGGAGGTTCAATTCCCACTTTGGATCTATACCAGATGTCACCCTTTAAAGGTCATTAAGATTTTAGTGCCATACACAACTCTTAAGACTATAAAATTCATAGAAGTTGCTCATATATATTGACACAGAAATTTTCTTCACCTAAGAATTCTTCATATTAATGAAAACACAGGTCTCATTCATATGACAGCTACTTCAAACTCTCCCTTCCACCTCACCCCCAAGGTCTGGTCAGTTGATATATGCCTTGTGAAATGAAAACCCTAGTTCAGATTTTCACCATGTTAAATATATACTATTTCAACAGTCTCCTATTTTGTTAACCTATTTCAAGTCTCTCCTCTCACCAATAGATCCTCAATATAATGGCCAAAGTGATATTCCTAAAGTATAGGTCATATCATGTCACTTCCCTGCTCAGAAAAGCTCAAGTGGCTCTCTACTTTCTCTAGGATAAAATACAAATCTCTCAGTTTGGCATTCAAAGTCTCTTTTCACAATATGGGTCCAATGTGGTATTTCTTTCTAGATATATTATTTTCATTTAAGTATTCTATGCCCCCTGCAAAACAACTGTTATTGTTATTCTTCATAAATGACACTTCATCTTTTCCCTTCATTCTTAGGTGATGTTCCTCTTGATAGAATGTAAACTCCTGGAGTCCAAATACTATTTTATTTTTATATAAGTATAGCTAGTTCCTACAATAGGACCTGGCACACAAATGGCATTCATATCTATTTATTGAGTTAACACTTTTGACTGACAAATGTAGACTCAGAAGAGAAGAGAAGAGACAGTGCCCTTTGCAAAGGAGAAGGCAGATCAAATAAACAGAACAAAAAAATCATTAGTTTGTTATGTGTCTCTGTTACCTTTGAAATTCAATTTGCATCATTTTAACATTTCTTTTATTGCCTTAAATGAATTGGTCACAATGGATTTGATTGAATCAAATCAACTTTCATCACAAATTGGGAAAATCAATTCTCTTTTTTTCTTAAAAAAGAGAATTCTATTTGATGTAACATTAATAGTCTTTGCAACGCAAAGTTG
Organism: Gymnobelideus leadbeateri; assembly: GCA_011680675.1. Classification (NCBI taxonomy): domain Eukaryota; kingdom Metazoa; phylum Chordata; class Mammalia; order Diprotodontia; family Petauridae; genus Gymnobelideus; species Gymnobelideus leadbeateri. The sequence continues at coordinate 146,318 of WOXC01010817.1, forward strand.
CATGTGGTTTTATTTTAACAAGGTATAATATACATTTCAAAGAAATGATTAATTTTTTATAAAGATTAATTTTAAAGCCAAATTAAAACTGTAATTAACTCCCATTATTATAAGACTAATGCAACCTCCTTAGACTGGCATTTAAAACACTACACAGCTTAATTTTAATTGATCTTTCTAGCTGGTTTCTTAGACTACTCCCCTTCATAGAAGTTCTGTGTCAGTCAATCTGGACTATTAACTGATTCATGAACTTATACAGCCCTCTCCTTCACTGATATGCTCAGGCTGGTCATTTCACATTACTTCCTTCCCATTGTTTGACATATTTCTGCCTTCTTTGAGCACACTGAAAACCTCTTAATTAAAGACCCAACTCAGATGGGGCAACTTTCACTAATTTTCCCCTTATTTTGCCAGCTAAAAGTGATTTTCAAATTTTTCTATTATTTTCCCCGCCTTTCCTCCTTTCCTTGATCTTATGGAGGATAAGTACTACAGACAGGTTTTTTTCCCCCACTGATATGACTCTGCAAAGGGAAAAAGAAGTATAACCATATATGATGATATATTTGATATTTCATCTAAAACTGCTAACTGAAGTCTTGAAAGTGATGGAAATCTTTAGAGGAGAAAAAGGAGGAAAATGCAAAGGTCATTTCACTATAATGTGGAGAATAAACATATTAAATGAAGAATACTTGTTAAAGATAGAAGAAACAAAAGTAATAAGTGGGGAGGAGAATGATTGGAAGATAGAACCATGGCAGTTAAATGAGAATACTTTAAAGCAGACTAAAGCCAGAATCATAATGCAATAAACATATCAAGGGGATTGAGAGCTAAGAAAATATTAAATCAACAATAATGTAGGGAGTTTGAGAACTTTTAAAGTATCTTGAGATTGTTTTCTTTGGTAATTCTCATTTATTGCTTGCTAAAAATTTACTTATGTATTCCATTGTAATAGGGCAGTACATAACCAAATTGATTATAACACTGAAGGACAGTTGTTACACTTTATTAGAATGCATTATATATTATTGTCATAACATTTGTGAGTTATAAAATCTACTGTTTCCAGTGGTCTTGGGATAAATCCAGTGTAACTTCCAGGAGAGAAAATCCTTGAATGGTCATAACTCTTCTTATTTAGTGGGACTGGTTTTTGTTTTTGTTTTTTTATTTTCATATGCACAGGGGTATAGTGTGTGTGTGTGTGTGTGTGTGTGTGTGTGTGTGTGTGTGTGTGTGTGTGTGTAGGACAAATGACTGATATTGTTGATTCCAGCATCATAGTGATCTCAAATACTGAACAAATTGGAAAATGTGATAACTGAGCTAGTGTCAGTGATATCTGCTTCATTTTTTTTTTGAGGGCAATTGGAGTTAAGTGACTTGCCCAAGGTCATATGGCTAGTTTTTGTGTTAAGTGTCTGAGACCAGATTTAAACTCAGGTCCTCCTGACTAAAGGGCTGGTGCTCTACTCACTGCACCACCTAGCTGCCCCTTCTCAGTGATAACTGAAAGCCAATAGAAAATGGGAAAGGTACTTCAAGATTGGGAAGGTAAAGTGCTCTCCAATCCTCCTCCCCTCCCAACAACAACAAAAAAAAGGGGGGTGGGGAAGGGAACAAAGTTAACAAGCTTAGAGGATTAGCTTAGCTCTGATTTTTGGGAAAAATATGGAATTAATATTTTATTTTTATTTTATTTTATTATTATTATTATTTTTTATTTCATTCATTTCAGCCAGATTTTGAGTTACAATTTTTTCCCCCATTTTTCCCCTACCTGCCCTCCTGGAATAGCAGTCCCACAAGATATCACTTCCTCCAATCTGCTCTCTCCCATATCTTCTCCCATACCCCCTTCGACTTTTCCATTAGAGGAAGGTGAATCTCTGTGCCCCGATGCCTGCACATCTTATCTCCCAATTACAAGCAAAAGAGTATTAATAATAGTATTTATATATATTTGAAACATTTAATTTTAAGACCTCGAATTTCAGATCCATTCCCTTCCTCCCTTGTCACCCATTCCCTCTGGGAAGATAAGTAATTCAGTATATGTTGTACATGTCTAGCTATGCTAAACATTACCATAGTAGATATGTTGTACAAGGCAGCTTATAATTCCCTCCCACTCATCCCACCCCCCACCTGGTCCATTCCCTACTTGATCCTGTCCCTCTTCTATAGTGGGTACTTCCAACCTCCCCTCCCCCCAAGAATGCCCTTCCATCCATCATCTCCCCTCTCATCCCCCTTCCCCCTATTCTGCTGCAGGTTGAGATATCCCATTTAGTATGTATGTCATTCTCTCCCTGAACCAAATTCAGTGAGAATGTGGTTTTGCCTTTTTGTCTTCCTATTCTTCCCCATCCCCTGCAGCCATTTCCCCTTGCTTCTTCTACATGAGATAGTTTACCCTACCCTGTCTCTTCCCATCTCCTCTTGCCACTTTCCTCTCTCACCTATTAACTTAAGTATCATACCTTCCCACCAAATTCAACCTATGCCCTCTATCCATATATAACTGTAAACGTATATACACACATTCACATATGTATTCATATGACCATACACCCTTCTTCCATTATTTTCATACTGAGAAAGGTTTCATCAGTCACAGTTATTGTTTTTCCATATAGGAATGTAAATAGTTCCACTTTGATAAGTTCCTTTTGATTTCTTTTCCCTGATTACCTTCTCAGGCATCTCTTGCTTCTTGTGTCTGGATGTCAAATTTTCTATTCAACTCTGGTTTTTTCCTCAAGAATGCTTGAAAGTCCTCTATTCCACTGAATGACCATAATTTCCCCTGAAACAAAATACTCAGTTTTGCTGGGTAGGTGACCCTTGGGTTCATTCCCAGCTCTTTTGCCTCTGGAATATCATATTCCATGCCCTTCTATCCCTCAGTGTAGAAGCTGCCAGGTCCTGGGCTATTCTGATTGTGTTTCCACAATATTGAAATTGTTTCTTCCTGGCTGCTTGTAGTATTTTCTCTTTGATCTGGGGATTCTGGAACCTGGCTATGATATTCCTGGGAGTTTTCTTTTTGGGATCTTTTTCAGGAGGTGATCTGTGGATTCTTTCAACCTCTATTTTGCCCTCTGGATGTAAAACATCAGGGCAGTTTTCCTTGAGAATTTCTTGAAGGGTGATTTCTAGGTTCTTTCCTTGATCATGGCTTTCAGGTAGTCCAATAATTTTTAAATTGTCTCTCCTGGATCTATTTTCCAGGTCTGTGGTTTTTCCCATGAGATATTTCACATTGCCTTCTAATCTTTCATTTGTTTGTATCTGCTTAACAGCATCTTGATTTCTCATAAAGTCATCAGCTTCCATTTGCTCCAGTCTAACTCTGAAGGAATGAATCTCCTCAGTGAACTTCTGAGATTCTTTTTCCATCTGGCAAATTCGACTTTTTAAGGCATTCTTCTCCTCATTTCCCTTTTGGGCCTCCTTTGTCATTTGAGTTAGTCTATTTTTTAAGGTGTTGTTTTCCTCAGTCAGGCTGTTGACCCTCATTTCATACTTTTCCTGCATCCTTCTCATTTCTCTTCCCAATTTTTCCTCCACTTCTCTTATTTGATTTTTAAAGTCCTTCTTAAGGTCCTCTATGGCCTGTAACCCGCTCATGTTTTCCTTTGGGGCTTTTGGAGCAGGATTTCTGACCTCACAGTCCTCCTCCTGTTCTATGCTTCGATCCTCTTTGCCCCCAAAATAGGAGTCTAAGGTTGCAGTTTTTTGTTTATTTTGTTTCCTTTGCCTTGACATGTTGCCATTAATTACTTGACTTTTGGGCTTGTTGCCACAGTAGGACTCTACCACCATACAGGAGAGCTTTCATCCCAAACGATGGGGTCTTCACAGCTTTCTGGCAAGCTGGATACCCACCCCAGACCTCCCGCACCCCAGAGCACAATCCAGATCCAGGGAGGTTAAAGCAAGAGCGATTACCCCCCAAGACTGATTGCTGGATCTCCCTACAGTTCGCAGGCCAGGAGCTGGAGCTGCCACTGAAAACTACAAAATGGCATGTCTCCTCAGTGGCTTCTAGCCCCCAGGGGAGGAAGCTGATGTGTTCCCCAAATACTGGTCCCAAAGTCCATAGGGCACTAACCTCTCACTTTGTCCTAGGCATATCTATGTTGATATTTCTGGAATCACCACAGCTGTCGGATGTTCTGGGGTCTCTCCAGCCGGCTGCTGGCCCCACCACCCTGGGGCTAAAACCATGGCTCAGGCAGACTTGGGCTCAGCTGTCCATGCGCTGTGTGCTTTGCTGCAGGCTCCCAGAGCTCTGTGCTGGTGCTTCTTGCAGGGCTGCTGGGCTGATCCTCAGCCGGAGGTTGGCTTCTCTGTGTCGTTCTGTGGGTACTGGGGCTCCAAAAGTTGTTCAGAGTCCCCTTTTACATAGTTTGGAGGTAATCTGGGGGGAGATTGGACGTGCTTGGACATGCTGTTTCTACTCTGCCTGGAATGAATATTTTTAAAAAGATGATTGGTAAACATTGAGAGAATGAAGTTATTTCAAAGAGGCAGAATAATTTCATCAAGAAAAAAATCATGCCATATTATAGTCATTTTCTTTGTAACCAGGATTATTAACCTAGTAGATAAGAGTAATGCTGTAAATCTAATTTCCCTAGATGTTATTTTTTTCATTTGTTTGGATCTGTTTTATAGTGTCTTGATTTCTCATAAAGTCATTCGCTTCCAAATGCTCCAATCTAATTTTGAAGGAATTATTCTCTTCAGGGAGTTTTAAAAATTCCTTTTCCATCTGTCAAATTTGACTTTTTCTCCTTACTGGCTTTTTGGGCTTCTTTTGCCATTTGAGTTAATCTATTTTTTACAGTGTTATTTTCTTTGGTCAGGTTGTTGATTCAGTTTTCATGATTTTCTTGCATCATTCTCATTTCTCTTCCCAATTTTTCCTCCACTTCTCTTACTTGCTCTTCAAAATCCCTCTTAAGCTTCTCCATGGCCTGTAACCAATTCATATTTTTCTTGGAAGCTTTTGATGCAGGAGTTCTCTTTGTTTTCTTCCTTCCATTCCATGCTTTGATCTTTTTTGTCCCCCAAAAAGGATTCTGTGGTCTGTTTGTCCTTCCTCTGCTTGATCATATTGCCAGTCAATTACTTGACTTTTGAGCTCTTTTCCATGGTAGAACTCTGCTTCCAGAGAGGAGAGCTTTATCCCAAATCACTAGGATTTCACAAATGTTGTTTGAGTTCTTAGGGGGCCTTCTTCTCTACAGACACCACACTGGCAAACTGGCGTTTCTCACCCCCAGACCACCGCCCAAGAAATCACCCCTTATCCAAGCAGGTTAAAGCAAGAGCAATTACCTTCTGAATGGTTGCTTGGTCCCCCTATGATCTGCATGCCAGGAGCTCCTGAGGCAGCCTTTTGGTGCAGCTGCTGTACCTCTGCTGCTTCTTGCCCCCAGGGCAGGGGCTAGACTACACTCTTCTTTCCCTCCCTCACCCCCCCCCCCCATTCCAACAGAGTTCCACACTGACCTTTTACTTTGTCTTTGGCATTTATGGGTTGAGAAGTCTGGAAACCACCAGTTGCTGGTGATTCACTCTCCTAAAGTCTGCTCTGGCTGCTGCTGTTTGGGGTCACCCTGGGCCCACAACCACACAGTTAATGCTCACTGCCTCCCACCTCCATGTGGTAGACTCTTCCTGTTGTCCTGCTGGGCTGCCTTCAGTGGGATATTTGTTTCTTTCTATCACTTTGTGGGTTCTGTAACTAAAGTTTGTTTAGAGTAATTTTTTATATGTATTGGAAGTGATGGGAGCAGGAGCCCACACCTGTGCTTCTACTCCACTATCTTCACTCCACCCCCAATTTCCCTAGATTTTAGCAGAACATTTGAAAACAACTATTCTCAGGGAGCAAATGGAAATTTGTCACTAGAGTATAATAAAGATAGGTATATTTAGAATTGGTCAAATGGCTGGACTCAGAGTAATTGTAGATGGTTCAATGTCAACCTGACAAGAATTCTCCCATTGAGACTATATGTGCTTGACTCTGAGCTATTTAACTTTTATTATTAACTGACTACATAAAGGCATAGATGCATACCCATCAAAATTTTAGAACATACAAACCTGAGAACCAGATTTATTAGTCCCAGTGACATAGTTGGGACATGAAATGATCTTGAGAGGCTAGAGTTTTGGGGTTAATGAAATCCAATATGGATAGCTGTACGGTCTTTGCCAGACAGGATTGCCAAAGTTACATTCATAAGTACAAGACTTTTACATTTAATGCATGATTATACAGCAATTTTACTAGAAGTAAAAGATTTCCCTCAAGTTTTAGTAGAATACAGGTTTAATATGGGTCATTAAAACTGAATAGCAACCTTAAAAATGCTAATTTAACTTTACCATCAAATAACAAGCATAGCTTCCACAAATTGGGAAGTGATATTCTCCTATATTGTATAATGCCTTCATCAGACTGTTTTTGTTTTGGCCAGGAACCCTGAGAATCTTCCCCTCCCATTTTGATTTTTTTTTGTTTTGTTTTTGATTAAAGGCGCCACCCCTTGAGCAACTACTTAAAGAGGCCTATTCACTGAATGGGTGTTATCTCACTCAAAGTGAGAATCTGCAAAGACCTTATTCTAAAAGGGCCAGGGACTCCCATTGCATACTGGCCAATCTCCAATCTTTCTGATGAATGTCTGGCCACTGGACAAAATGGCTCTGGTGAGGCTGGTGACCTTGGACAGCCCTCTCTCACTCAAATCAAAGTCAATTGCAAGTCATGTCATCATTTCCCTGATGTCATGGTTTTCTTCAAGAACGAAGGACAAACACAACAACACATGTGAAATATCATGTTCAGATCCAAGGAAGGAAGGAAGGAAGGAAGGAAGGAACAAAGGAAAGGTGAGAGAAGAAGGATTAAGTATGTAAGGCAAGCCAAGAAATGTATCTAGAAGGTAATGAAGGCTGAAACTGGTCCTTTCTACATAAGGGAGGCTCAACTTCATTTGGTTAATAACACGTTAAGAAAAACCATTGAGAAACTAGATTATGTCCAAAGGAAAACAACTAGGATAGAAAAAAAAAATCTTTATTTTATATCATATGAGCTTTTATTAATGGGACTGGACATTTTTATCTTAGAAAAGAAAGATCTATGTTCACTCAGATAGTGGCAGAACCAATATCACAATCTTTATTAAAGTCTTCTGACTTCAAGGCAAGATCTCTTTCCATGGCATTCAAATATTTGAAGGGCTTTCATTTAGAGAATAATTAGAGTTTTTAAAAATAAATCCTCAGAGGAGAAAAATAAATCCTCAAAAGATAAAACCTGGATAAATGTGTGGAAGTTGCAGGGGCTTAAATTTGGGCTTGATGTCTAAAAAGACTTCATAACAATTGAAAAAATATGCAAAACTTGTACAGTTTTCCTCAAGAGATCCTGGGTTTCTCATCCTTGGAATTCTTCATATAGAGGTTACATGACCACTTGTCAGGTGTAATATAGGGAAATACCTTTCACAGAGGGGATGGACTAGATGAAATCCCTTTCAACTCTCAAATTTGTGATTCTGTGAAATTATGATTTACTCAGAAAATATTAGAAGAGATATTCAGGACCTATTGGACAGTTAAGATAACCTATGCACTTGGATCTGTTTCACTAATTTATCAGGTATATGTGAAATACTTTCTCTGTGCAAGCTATATTGAACTTTTATCCCTTCTCCCCTCTTTTGGTGTACATTCCTAAAATCATGTCATCATACATTTTCCTCTGGAATAAAGCTCTTACTATATTATATTTAGAATGAAAAAGAAAAAAAATAAAAACATGAACTCATTAGTAGGGAACCTACTCAGTAAATGCATTCTAATTGTCTGGACAGATTTTCCTGTGTAGAACAATTCTATTTTACACTCTGGATTTATAATGTAGAGGGAAAAAAGTGTCAAATTAATTTGGCCTTCTTCATCTTCCGAAAATGTCAATAATTTATTTAATTCAGTCTGTTTCTACTGTAGGCAACTAGGGACAGAAGTTTTAATATTATATTGAAAATGTATATGGGCATAATTATATATATATATGTGCATATGTATGTGTATATGTGTGTGTGTGTGTGTGTGTGTGTGTGTGTGTGTGTGTGTGTGTGTGGTCTTTTAGAATCTGATGTGAGACTGTCTTAAGCTAACACATCAGCCTTCATGCAACAAGTATTTTTATGTTCACTCAATCCATGGGAAGTTTCAGAGACATTTGGGCTGGAATCCCTAACTTCTTAGGGATGAACAAGACCAAACAAAATAAAAACAAAGAGTCTTGTCCCATTTGCTGTCATAGGTTGGGTTAAATGGTCATGAATAAAACTCTTCAAAAGGAGAAAAATGCAAGGTGATATAGCTTGGAGTTAGGTCATCTAAGTAGAAAGTAGCAGAAACATGATTCCAATGCAAGTCTCTTGATTGCTGCTCCCATATTCTTTCTAGGGCAGCTAGATGGCACAGTGAATAGAGTGCCAGGCCTGCAGTCAGGAAGACTCATCTTTCTGAATGCAAATCTGGTCTCAGACATTTATTGACTGTGTGATCCTGGACAAGTCATTTAGCTCTATTTACCTCAGTTTCCTCATCTGTAAAATGAGCTAGAGAAGGAAATGGCAAAACACTCCAAAAACTTTGCCAAGCAAACCCCAGTCATGAAGAGTCATTCGTGACTGAAATGACTAAACAACAAGAATAAATAAAAAGAGGGAGGCATCTACACAAGACTGCTGTCACTTCACAGGTATTTCTCCAGTGATCTGAGATTTCACAAGTGTGAAAGACCCTCTATTAAATTCCTTTTCTGGTGTCTGATGGGATTACAGAGGTCACTATAAATTCTTAGTGTATATGCTAGCAGAATTCAGACTCTAACTGATATAGTTTCAAGTATGGACTGAAGAGTAGATTGTACATCTGTTACCTAAGGGCCAGCCTAGCTAACTGTGAAGACACTCATCATCAGATTGTCTGCAAGGTAATGATTTATTTTGGGCACAGCAATTCTCAAAGACCAGTTACCAAGATACAGATGGATGGTTTTCTGTAGAGGAGGAAGTATCCAAGCTGGTTGATTTATAAATCTTTGCAGTATTGAAGTATAGATAGATAGATAGATAGATAGATAGATAGATAGATAGATAGATAGATAGATAGAAAGATAGATAGATAGATAGATAGATAGATAGATAGATAGATAGATAGATAGATAGAAAGTCATAACTTCAGTCATGGTTATTTAATTAAACACCTGGAAGGGACCTTAAAGATCATCTAATTAAACCTTCTCATACTGGAGAAATTGAGGACCTATTAAATGTTTACAGAACAATAACACTTTCTGGAAATCTTTAAGCCCAAATTAATCTGAGTTTTGGCTTTAAAAAAGCTAAAGGGAAAGAATATTTATAGGCTTGGCTATATAATCCTACCACTTAAGTGAGTTAAAAATACTATGTAAAGTTTGGGGAAGCACAAGTCCAAAATAATATACATAGTTAGGAAAATATACTGAACAAAAATATATAGTTATGAAGGAAAATAGTTTCATAAAGAAAAAAAGAGAAGACTAAGGAGGGTCAATAACTGTCTTCAAATATATCAAGTATTGCTATTGAGGAGGATGCTAGTCAATTGTTATGCATTCTTACTGAATCTAGAAAAAAGTAAGTGACAAGTTACAAAGAAAGGAATTTGAACAAAAAAGGAATTCTCAAATCATTTACTAAGGTTTGTTGTGGAGTTTTCTTCCCTGGAGGCATTCAATTCTTTTTTAAGCAGTTGGGGTTAAGTAACTTGCTCAAGGTTACAAGGCCTGTCATTATTATGTGTGGGTGTTCCTTTTCTGAGTCTGGGACAGATCCCAGGTTATCCCAACTCCAGGGCCGGCTCTTACTCACTGCACCACCTAGCTGCTCCCTCGAGGCATTCAATTCTTGCATTATAAAACCATTTGAGATTTATTTTTTACCTACTCAACCCAACTCAATGATGTAGTGATTACTATATTCAAAAGATATAAAGAACATGATTGAGTCTATAAAAATCTGGTCCTGATACTGGGAAAATCTGGGTTTAAATCCTGTGTGACACATAAATAATTTGTGATCCTGAATAAGTTACCTTGGGTTTGCTACTTAAATTCTTAAAGGTACAGGTAACTCTCTAAGATATAAGTTAAAGAGAATGTGCTAAACTATATGTATGTGTATACATATATATGCACATACATATTCATGCCTATTTAAATGAGTATAATACATAATATATGCATATATAGATAGAATACATAAACATACACATATAAAAGGAATAAGGATAGAGACTATACCTGTCCTATGTAATCATAATTAAATTATATCATAAATATATGTATACACACATAAATGCACATGCACATATATACTTATATATGAATATGTATATGCATATGCATTTATCTGTCTGCCTCTATGAATAACAGATATTCTCTCTATCTTTATTCATTTTGTGCTGGGGTGTAAGGCTTCAAAGAGTAAAACAAAATTTAAAAATGCTAGTCCCAAATTTATATTCTTCTTGGTGAGATGGTATCAATAGAAATATCAAACACATGTTCATCAGGGAGCATCTTGACCTGAAACATTCCTGAGTGCAACTGAAACCAGATTAAAATGTAATTAGGAAAAATTTAATGAAATAAATTTTAAAAGTATAGAACACAGATAATGTTAATATATGATGGGATCTGATCTATATTGTGAAGGAAGATAAGGATTATAGGAAGTAAAAATAAGGAGAAAGCATCTTTCAGACATGGGAATTAGAATGTGTTAAGGCTGATATGTTGGATTTGGAATGCTTACATTCCAAAGGCCACAGAGTTTGTACTAAGGCCTCCTCACCTCTCCTTTGGTGCTTTATTCCCTCTCAAACATGTTTCTATCAGAAAGAAAAATGAATCATATCTGACTTTTAATAAATTCTCATTTTGTTCACAATATTTTAAAAATATAATTGATCAAAATATGGTTGGTGTTTGTCCTTTATTCTCAAAGAGGACCAAAATGATATCACTGTGTTAAAGTCAAGTTTCAATGTCTCCAACTGTGGCTGATCAGACCAGTACAAGCTCAGAATACCCTACTACAGGTTGGGCACAAATAGTATCTATGAACATTTGGGGTGGATTCTCTAAATTTGTGCATCCTGTATTTCCTTTGAGCTGTTTCAATTCTGCTTTGCTCATAGAGCACAGCATCTTCCCTGATGCGGGCACATCAAAATACCGAAATCTATTGGTTGCAGCAAGAGTATTACAAATGAAATGACCCTTTAAATTTGGAACAAAGGCATAACCTTAAATTATCTTCACAAGTGTGACAAAGAAAAGATTTTTATGTATAACACAATCACACACACACAGCATTACTCTAATCTAATTCCTTCATTTACTTCTTTCATCTCTTATAGGGGGCTCAGGCTGTTGGATTTTTCCTCGGCATTGGCAATCAGTATATCAATAATCTAATATTTACCCAACATGTTCTTCTGTTCACCAGTGTAGCACACTTCCCTGCCTCCCTGCGCCTCTCTCCCCACTCCCCCCCAGTCTCTCTCCATTTCTCTCTTGGTCTCTCTCTCTCTGACACTAAAATGCTATATTAATATATTATTACTATTACTACTACTAACTGCTACTTGAACCTTGGGACACTTCAAATTTCCTCTTGTCTGGTTGAGTGAAGAAAAGCATAATATATTGAAAAATGGATATATTAGTTACAGTCCAAGAATCAACTTTTGGATCACAGAGTTAAGCACTGTCCATTTATTGCAGGAACCTCAAAACTTATTTGTTTCAGAGAGGGAGAAAAAATATCAATGTGTCACTTTCCTTTCTCTGCAAGATCAATGACTCAGGACTGAGAAAACAATAATACTTTATGAGACCAGAGAGGACACATGTTGAGGAAGACAAGGTCTAGACCCTGAGTGATCCCTTGGTCATTTTTTTACAAGAAGGATTTTAACCCTCAGCTTGTGGCTAAAAGCCAAAAACGACTAATTATATGCAGTCTACATCAATCACTTACACTATCAGCATTAGTATCCTTTACTTCATGTCCTGAGTCATTTGGTTATGGTGTAGAACACTTAATTGGTTTGCCTGGTTCATCTTAGAGATGGCTGTGTATCTCACTGGAGAACCAAAACTCATAGGAACATTTGCAACACATAGGAGAGACATATTGAACTGAACCCCAGAGTTCAGTTCAATTACTTATTTCCAGGGAAAGTTGTGCATTTCTAGGGGACATATTTCTAGATTAAGCTATATTATAGCTGTTATTTTCAATTATAATACCTACTTTCTGATGATGTTTGAATTGCTAATAAGAAACAAAGTCAGGAATGAATTGAAGAGGCATATTGTAGGTTATATGTCAGGAGACACAGTGATGCAATGGAAACAGTTCTGGGCTTGAAGTCAAAGAATTTGGGATCAAATCTTGGACCTGCTAATTATTACCCATGTAACTCTGGGTGAGTTCCTTAAGATCTCTGAGCTTCACTTTTCTCATGTATAAATTGAGGGAATTGTATTAGATGACTGTTTAATCTATCTTTTGCCATCATCAAATTGCTTAGTGATTTTGAGTGATTTTCAGTTGCCTCTCTAGGGTTCTAGGCAGAGTTGGAAAGTAGGCAAAATGTGTTTTTGGCTTTTTATAATTTTATGAACATTAGATAATTTTAATCCAGTTATATAGTATTTTCTTAATCAGAGGTACCAAAAAGGCTACCCATGGGGCCTGTGGCATGGGAGTGTGCCAAACTAGATTAAGTGGGATTAGGAAATGGTTACCAAAATAAATTTTAAAAATGAGAGCACAGATAACGTTATTGTATAATTTTCTAAGCCAATATGCAGCTAGCTGTAAACTAGTGGCCCCATTTCTATTTGAATTTGAATCTATTTGATATTTTATATCACCAACAGAAAGAGAAAGTATTCTCAGAATAATTAACTTTTTTATTTTATGTGAATTATTTTTTTAATATTTTCACATGTTATTCATGTAGACTTATACAATAATAAAGAATGCAAAATCTCTATTAAACAGAACATTGAAGTAATCAAAGCACCCCTCTGCTCAACCATGCAAGATAGGAGAATTTTATGGAATTTTAATGCACAATAGTATCAACATCCAGGTTATCACCAGAGACCCGAGATTCACACATAGTTTAACATTGGTGTTGGTATATTAAAGGTAATTAATATTAGATGCTAAGACTCTGAGATCCCTGTTATTTTAATGTAAAGCTTTAGTTCAGTTCACCTAACTTTTCATCATAGATCCTTTTTTGTGCTTCCAGATGCTATGATGCAAACTGTAATGTTTCACAGTAAATCAATCTGCTCCCCAAATATAAACCTTCTGCTCTCATTCTCAGATTGTACTGACTCATTGCAAATAATTTAAATGTATTAATGATAATAATTCCACTTCACATTTGCATCATACTTCATAATTTATAAAACATTCTTATATGTGATTTAAAAGCTCCATTATTCCACCCTTTATATGAAAGAAATCAGATAACTTCCAATTTTAACCCTAAGAGGAATGGATTTTCCACTGTAAAAAGGAACTTGCTTACATATGAATGGGCATCTTCAAAAGTGAGAACCATGTTCATATACCAAGAAAATCATGGCATGAGGAGGGGAAAGCTCAGGGTGTGATGAGCATGGAATTAAATAATATTATTAATATTGGTTCAGTGTAACTACATATCTGAAAAAATAATCATGATTATTTTTAAAAGGACATTGATTATACTCATAGGACCATAATTTATTGAAGCTGTAAGGGCCTTAGATATCTAGCTTAATAGTGTTTACTTGCATAATATACCTGCATAGAGTTCAGCCCTATTTCCTCTGCTTTGAAACCTTCAGTGATGGGGCATCTCCCATAGCACCTCATTCCATTTGTTGGTATTTATAGCTATTCTTAAGTTTTTCCTTTTATCAAGAGGAAATCAGCTTTTCTTCAACTTTTACCCATGATTCTTAGTTGTGACCTCTGGAGCCAAGCAGATGAATATGTGCCTTCCACATGACAGTGATTTCAATATTTGATGACAGTATATTGCCCCCTTTATTTTTTTCCAATTCAATGCAATTCAACTCAACAAGTATTATTAAATACTTAATATGTACACAGAACTAAGCTATGCTAATAGAATATGAAGACAGAATTCCTGTTTCCAAGGAGTTTACATTCTGTTGGTGCTGGGGAGAGTAAGACAATCTTTACTCACATGAATACATATAAGTAAATTTGAGTAGGAAGGATCCACTAGCAGCTTTATTCCAATTAGTTGACTGTACTCAGGTGTTAGTGGCATGATCTCTAGTCCTTTCACTATTCTGATAGTCTTTCTCTGGAAACTCTTGGTAGAACTCTTTTTATATGGAAAGGAGGAATAAAGAGGAAGGAAGAAAGAAAGTAAGAAAGAGGAAGGAAGGTAGGAAGAAAGGAAGGAAGGAAGGAAGGAAGAAAGGAAGGAAGGAAGGAAGGAAGGAAGGAAGGAAGGAAGGAAGGAAGGAAGGAACATTTCTTTTGTATTCTGACATATCCTGCCTACTTTACAGGATACATAGGTGATAGATTTTGAGCTGGGAAGAACCTCAGAGGCTATTTAGTCTAATTCTTCATTTTACAAATGAGATAACATAGGCCAATTGTCCATAGTAACTTAGTTACTATAACTACTCAGTTTTCAAAGTAACTCAGATAATAGGTGCCCGAGCAATCATTTGAACACAGACCTGACTCTGAATACATCATAATGTTATTAGTACCACATTTTCTCCAGGCATGAAAGAAGGGATAAAAAAAGAGGAGAAAAAGAGTTTTGATTTGTATGATTTGATTGAATGTTTAGTTTTTATGTAATATAATGTATTGTATATAATATAACATACTATTATATAAAAATAAATTTTGATGAACTTTATAGTAACCCAGGAGAGATGTTTAAGGCTTACAGAAATATAAGTGAACTATTATATCAGCTATGCTTGGAAGAATCTGAGCAAAGCAGCAGAAGCAGTCATTGATGGAGTATGATTTCAAGGTTTTGAAGGTTCCAATAACCTGGGGGAAGGAGGGGATAGCTGCTATTAGATGCTATAGTCTTGCTTGATCACATGCTTTGAAACACCCAGTCAAAATATCAGTTATCCTATAATAAGGTATAAACAATTAAGAAACACTTATTCATAAATATATTGACATTAATGAACTCTATAAGAATAATTAGTAGAGGGAATGATCTGAGGGCATTATCCTATGAGAAAGATATGATCATGGGATGTGTAAGGGAGTCAGAACAGTGACCATGTATGTAGCATATCTGTTTGGGAGTATGTTGCAGCAAGCACCCCCACATACCCAGCATGGCTGCCAACACAGATTCTTAGATCTTTTTTTCTAAAGGAAAGCAACTAAAAATGGGATAACAATCTTGCTTTAATTAAACATATCACTTACCTAGTTCAGGGGTAAAGGATCAGCACCCCAAACTTCAGAGTATACAAACAGAAACAGATTAAGCAGACAGGCCTCCAACTGTCCAGCCATTATATCCATACCAAATCACAGTTACCAGAGAGGGAAGCATCAACATCGGGTTTTCAAAGCTGGGGGTCTCTCAAAGGCTGCCCAGAGTCTCATCTGGTCCAAACACACAACACTTCTCAAAGTGAGCCCCAAAATGAAGTTTCACATCAGGGATTATATAGCCTTCTCCTGGGTCAGAGAATGTAACAACCCTCTTGACCCACTGCCTAATCACAAAGCACCAAGGTGTGGGTGTTCCTGAAAAACAAGCCTCCCACCACAGGCTCCAGGTGCACTTAACCTAGAGGCAGGGAAGATCTTAATAATTTACATTCCCATTACAGAGTACAGGTCTCAGTGTGAGAGCATAGTAAAGGATGCTAAAGTAAATCAGAATCATTACATTTCATACTTGGAAGGGATTTCATAAACACCTACTCCACCCTGTTGTTGAAAAACAATCTTCACTATAACATACTTGAAAAGTGGTTTTCCAACATTTATTTCTATATCCCCTAATGAAGAAGAATCCACTAATCCACTCCCTCTTCAAACTGCCCATTTTTTTTTGTAATCTCTTATTTATAAGAAGCACACTTGTTTCATCTTCTTCTAATTATCCTTAGTTCTATCTTTTGTTGTTGTTATTGTTATAGTATCATTTCAGTTGAATTCAACTCTCTGTGACCCCATTTGCAGTTTCCTTAGCAGAGATACTGGAGTGGTTTGCCTTTTTCTTCTCCAGATCATTTTATAGATAAGGAACTGAGGCAAACAGGGTTAAGTAATTTGTCCAGAATTAAATAGCTAGTAAATCTCTGAGAACAGATTTGAACTCAGGAATATGAGTCTTCCTGACTCCAGGCCAGGTGCTCTATCCATTGTACCACCTAGCTGCCCCAGTTTTATCTCCTAACGACAGAAAATTTTAAACAAGTCTAATCTTCCATATATAATCTACATCTTCCAAATGATAGTTTTTAAAAAATATTTTAAGACAGCTATAATGTACCCTTTCAACTATTTTCCAGGCTAACCGATTTTTTTCCCCTTTGATCACCGTATATAAAGAACTTAAAACCCTACACAATCACAGCTGCAAAGTTCAGAGAGAGGGATGAAGAAGCGCCAAGGAAAAACTTTACCAATTTTCATTCTGGTGTTATGGACAAAATAAGACCAGAAGTACAGTATGTCTCAATTTATCCTCAGAAATATGTTGCCAATTTATATCAATTCCATAATGATTTTGATAGTTACAGAAATAGATAACTCACTATAAATATAAGAAATTAGAGTTCTAAATTATTTATCTATTTAAAATTGAATGATCTGGCATCTAGAATACAACTAATTGGGTTGTTGTATAATAGCTATATTAAAATATATTTTATGATACGAAAATATGTATTATATACTGGTAAAACTATTTTACAAAAGGAAGCTTGATTTTCTTTCATTTTAGCACTAGATAAACATTTATATTAAAATTCATAAATCTTTACAACTAAGATTTTGCAGTGCCTGCAGATATTTTAAGTGTCATTTTTAATTATGATATACAAGTTTGCCAAATAGAAAGAAAATAAAACCAGAGAGCCCTTCATTAGATTCCAAAAATAATAAGTCCTATTAAATTACACATAGATTATGGGGAATACATAGCTTTTTGGAGTAAATACTTTACTGTCTGGAAACATAAAATAGATTAAGAATTTAAATATCCATGGCATTAAATTCTGACTATTAAACTGATGTATACCCATTCAAAAGAAATCCAGATTTTGAGAAATGATTTCCCTATATTCCTGGCTTTTTTCCCCCAAAATTAGCTTTTATTTATTCTGTCTATATCTACATATGTGCCTGTTATCTCCCTCTTGAGAAATTATGATCAGATATTGATAGCAGATATTATTTCAAGTTTGTCTTAGTTCTGTATCTATCACAATTTTGGTGATTAATAAATGCTCATCAGAATTGCTTATCTTCCCAGAGGGAGTGGGTGACAAGGGAGGAAGGGAATGGATCTGAAATTCGAAGTTTTAAAATTAAATGTTTCAAATATATATAAATACTATTATTAATACTATTTTGCATGTAATTGGGAGATAAGATGTGCAGGCATTGGGGCACAGAGATTCACCTTGCCCTAATGGTAAAGTCGAAGGGGGTATGAGAGAAGATATGGGAGAGAGCAGCTTGGATGAGGGGATATCTTGTAGGACTGCTATTCTGCGGTGGTGGGTAGGGGAGAAATGGGGAAAAATTATAACTCAAAATCTGGCAGAAATGAATGATGTAAACCAGAAGTTAATAAAGCATTTGTTAAAATAAATAAATAAATGCTCATCAGTAGGTAATTGAAAGCTCCTTGATTAGGTAAGAATTTGAATTAACTTTACTATTATTGTTTGTCTTTTCTTTTTAAATTTCCTTTATCATATTATTTGCCAGTTTTTTAGAAATTGCATTTACTTTAGATACCAAGCTAATGGCAAATTCAGTTCATTAAAAAAAATAGGAATTAGTTTTTATATGTCTGATTATATCTGATTTTATTTTATTTTTCTTTAAAAATAATTGCAAGGGAAACATTATGGTAACAATAAATCATTATGATGTAAACTTGTTGTATTTACATATAAATGCCCATCTCTAACTTTCCCTCCTTTCTCAGCAGATTGTAAGCTGCTTGACAGCAGAATGTTTGTTGTTGTTTTTATTTTGATTTGTATCCCCTCTACTTAGCAAAATCCTTGAAACTACTAGCAACTTCGATGTCTGTCAATATAAATTTAATTGAGTAAAGACCTGTAGCATCCCAGGGTTGAACATTTTGAATGAGAAGGAACTTTTTTTTTTTTTTAAGCAATTGGGGTTAAGTAACTTGCTCAAGGTTACATGGCTAGTCATTATTTATGCGTGGGTGCTCATTTTCTGAGGCCAGATCTGATCTCAGGTCATCCCAACTCTGAGGCCAGTGCTCTCACTCACTGTGCCACCTAGCCGCCCCTTTAGGGCAATTGGGGTTAAGTAACTTGCCCAAGGTTACAAGGCTAGGTTTTTGTTTGTATGGATTAAGTGTAGGAGGCGGGCCTAACTCAGGTCCTTCTGACTCCAGGGCTGGTGCTCTATGCACTGCGCCACCTAGCCGCCCTGAGAAGGAACTTTAAAAGCCATCTAGAAAAATCACCTCATTTAACTGATGAGGAGCCTGAGGTTGAATGTAGTATATTTCAGAGACAATATTTGAACTTAGACCCTCTGACTCCAAAACTATTTTTTTTTCCTCACTGCATCATATCTGTTTATAAGATATATTCCTTTTTTAGAATAAATATCTTGCAGGCTTATTGAATATGTTATGTTTGTACATATACACATAAATTAATAGCAAAAATACTATGTAATTCATGCAAAATTTAGGGAGGGAGATTTGCTCTAATTTGTGGCATAATATTTGTCCTTGAATAAGTCTTTTCTTGCATAACCATGTTTAACAAGACCAGCATATTGTTTATTTCTCAAAACTGAAGTGGCTGACTTCTTAAAAAAATTAGTTTAGATTGCATATATTTGTTTCTCATAATTAGTGACATTGCTGGTATTGTGTTTGCCATAGCTGAATTAGAGGCAGACATTCTACAGAAATTCAATGGCTTTTTATTATTTTGATGACAAAAAAAATCCACTGAGGAATGCTGAGATGAAACAGAATAGTTAATTGAAGAGATCCTTAAAAGACATGAAAACATAAAGAAAATGTAGGCAGCAAATACAAATAAATAGAAGAACAAGGAAAGAAGGGTGATGAATTAAGTCACATTTTACATTTAAAAAAACTTGCTTATTGACTTCTTTCTGAAGTGATGGGTTGTAATCAACGAATGAGTAATGAATTGGATGGAGAAAATAACCTGGGTCCTTTTGCTACTGGAATAAATAGCTTCATCTACTCCAGGGACTTCCAAAGTCATAATTGTATTTTGATGTCCAAATTTTAAGAAACACTTATTAAGTGACTATACTATGCTTGTGGCTGGGAATATAAAGGCAAAGATAAACTGTTCCTGCATACAAAGAAACTAGAATATATAAATACCTCCAGCCATCTTTCATTGTCCACTGGAATGGAGGGGTCACTGAATTTCCAAAGATATACCAGTGAACTGAAGCCCTAGAAGGTTATTTGATCATAGATTTATAGTGGGAAGAGGCCTTGGAACTCAACCAGTTTGACCTTGTTTTATAATGAAGAAGTTACATGACTTACTGGAATTCATCCCAGTAGTAAGGGACAAAGGTGAAACTGGAATTCACATCTTTTGCCGGTAGACTTTCTATGACATCACAGCACAGAGCTGGAAAGACTATGAACATATATGCCTTTCAGATGATAGTGAAAGGATTTTGGTTGCCCCATGTGTAAAGTAGGACTTGGGAAGTTTTTATGGAAATGAAAATTCTTAGAATATATAATTACAGCAGAATCTTCTGACAAAACACACAGTTCATTCACACATTTCTATTTCCTGGAAGATGTTAATTGTGACACTCTACAGAAACTCAAAATGAAATTCTTCACCACATTTCTAAATATGAACATGACACATGAGATATCAAGAGACTTACTCTTCTAGTAGCATAGGTCTACTGCAGCAAAAATGATTATGAAAAAATAAAGCAACCACAGAATCTTACATCTTAGGGGCACTTCTGTTGGATTACAAAGGACATTGGATTATGAAAGATGGAGGCTTTGGGACTGCCTCTTTTATTAGCTATATCACCTTCAAATTATCCATCCTCTTAGTTTCTTCATGTGCAAAATGAATGATGAGATAAGGTGATGTTTAAAGCCCCTTTCAGACTTAAAATTTTATGATTCAGTACTTATGAAAGGGAAAACACCTTTTCATGGGTGACCTACTCCCTAAACCCCCACCTTTATTCTAAAGAAATAACCTGTCCTCTATTTAGCAAATGCCATTTTTCATTTGTTAAATAATCAATGATTTTGCATGCTAGATTTGAAAACATTTTATATTGCAATTCTTAATCTCTGAAGTGCAGATTGGAAAATTTTTGTACATTTTGAATGGTTCTTAAAGTAAAAAATAAATGTCATTACAATGTTTATAGCTATCTGTTAATAGGAAGGAATTTGCATTTATTGCTTCTATAGAGACTACTTTAATACCCTAAGAAATCCAAACCATAACAATTCAATTCAATAAGCTTTTATTAGGCTATATGCAAAGCACTGTACTTCGAACAAAATTCATTGAAGAAAGGGTACTGCCCTTTTGTAGCTAACAGTCTTTGGAGCTAACAGGGAAAACAGGTGCAAACTTAATAATTCATAAAAATTTTATTGGAAGTAACTAGTATGGCAAGTCACTTAATCTCTCTGAGACAATTTCCTCATCTATAAAATAACCTTCATAGCTCTAAATCGATGATACTTTTTTGTCTATAAAATCATGATATAGTAGATAGCAGAGTAAGAAAAGCAATCTACTTATAGAGAGAAGTATGTGTAATAGAAATAATGTGGGGGAAGACTTGGTGTATTTAAGGAAAAAAGAAGGGCAGTGTGTATAATAAAATTTGAGCTGAACATCTGGTTAAAAGACATGACTTTGAATCTTACCTTTGACATTTACTAGCTGTGAGACTCTAAGTCATTGAACTCTTAGTCTTATTAATATTGTTCAGATCAGAGGCTTAGGGGTACTCAAGACCCCAAAATACCAACATGCTGGGTCCTGCCAAATGAATTTAACTCAAGTCATCTCTCAGCCAAAGAAAAGCAAAGTTTAATAAAGATTCACCATAATGGGTAGACTCTTAAGGAGCCTTGGTTGTACTAGACAAGTGGACCAGAATAATCTGACACAGAGTGAGTCTGTGCTAGATCATTCTCTTACTTTTTTTTTTTTTATCGAGGCAAAATGGGGTTTTATATAAAGAAAGGTTGTAGGAGGAATCTAGGGGTGGTCTAGAGGAGGAGTTGGGGAGGGTCTTCAGGAGAAGTCAAATGAGGTCTGACTCCAAGTGATGAGGGATTAAAAGTGGGAAGTAGCTGGAAGCTACCTGGTGATGAGACAATGGAGGGCTAGGCTAGTTTCAGGATGTATAGATATTTTGGGAGGATCAAGGGTGGGAAGTTGCTGGACAGAGGAGTGCTAGGCTAATAACAGAGGTTTGGGCCAAGCCACAATGAAAGGCTTATGGCCTCAGGCAAATGCCTCATCAAGTGGGAAGATTCAATCAGAGTTCTAGGGGGTTCCTAGAGCCTGTACCTCATCAATATTATATAAATTCATAGGGGATCAAATGTATGTAGAAAACTTTTCAGACCTAAAATATCATATAAGTATTACCTGTTGTCCCATTATTTTCCTGGATAATTGACCATGTAAATGACAATTATATGAAAAAACCTTGGAATGCTAAGGTTTTATTGACTGTGGATGGCCATAAATATCATTCAAAAATTCTTGAATTTCACTTAGTAGATGACAGGGAGTTACTGAAGATTTTTGAGGAATTGAATAGCATTTTTGGATCTAGGGGAAGAGAAAATTACTCTGGGAGTAATATGAAGAATAAATTGATAAGGGAAGAGAATGAAAATAGGAATAACTATTATAAAACTTTGGTGTTAATGTGGGTGGAGAGTAATGAAGGCTTAATTTAATTTTATGCCAGTGGAAATAAAGAGGAGAGGATGGATATAAGAGAGATATTCAAGAAGTAAAATTGACAAGACTTGGTAACTAATTAGGTATGAGAGGTGAGGGAGAAGGAAATGTTAAAGGTAACAATGTTGTAGGGACACAATGTTGAATAATGATATTATACACAGAAATAATGAATTCAAGGAGGGAAAGGATGTTTGTGGGAAAGGTAATGGAGCTAAGCAAGGAAAACATGATTGTTCTTAAAAATGGAAAGCCTTTATTCAAAAGTATAGCTTTAACCAGCATTAAACACATATAATGGACAAAAAAAAAACTATTTTAAAAATTGTCTAGTAGAATCCTTTTAAAAATCGAATTTGAAATGATTTTTTAAATTTCCATGTTCAATTTTATGAACTTTTTAAAACTTTTATCTTCCTTACTATGTACAAAGTACTATATTCTTCACTGGAGGTGGTATAGTCACTGGTTAACCTCATGAGACTATGTCTGATAAACCCCATGACAGTTAGAATTCTTCTTCACCTGTAAAAATCTTAGAACAAGTCATCCAGTGACAGAAAATATTGATCACTTATATTCCTTTAAGTATTTCGGATAGTATTTTCTGGATTTTTATTGCTATATAATTGTTATTCATTTCAATATAGTTAAATCTAGATTAGATTGAATAAACAAAGATTGGATTAAATAAACAAGTCTATTAGGAAATTGATCTCCAAACATAAGGATGTAAATAGAGAGAACTTGACTCTTCTTAATGAGTTCTAGTCACTAAACTTAAATCATCTGGCTTCTCAAAGAACTGATAGGTGTGATTGCTGAACCATTAGAAATGACTATCTTCATAGTCCTGAGATTTGTATTTGTATTTATCTTAACTTTCTCTTTTTGATGCATTGAATCTTTAAACCTCACTAACTTCATGGTTTACTTTAAAGGTTTCTTAAATGTGTATAGCTGTGAGGGGCAAGGAGAGAACAACATATTCTCACTAATTAGTGGTATCTAGGTAAAAGAGAAAAAATCTGCTCAGTAGCTATAATAAGAGGTCAAGATTGTTCTCAACTGGATGAATGAAATATTAACAGTGACTGACTGAGAAGAATTACTTAACTCTGTGTGGGGTGAAAAACCCCATTCAAAATTTAATCAAGAACATGGAGGTTTCTCAGGATAAAAACATGAAATTTTTATTCTCTTCCCCAGTGGTAAGAGGGTGGTCCTCTCCATGATGGATCAGGGAGAAGAGGCATATTACAGAAGATGAAACAAGAATTTATACTCTAATGCAGTCAAGCCTCTGCCCACTGTTGTAACTTCTCCCATTGGCTGGGAACTCTCCTCCAATGATAAGGAACAAAGAAGCCCACCACTATCTCTCAGTGGATGGGAGGTGGGCTTACAAAGAACAAGGAAATAGGGGATAGCCAATCCAGATATACCTATCCTTATTTGGAAAATGCAAAATTGAAGGAGGGGGAAGGGCTCTAAGAGATTCCTAAAATTCCTGAAGGCCTTAAAGCTGATTCATAGCAAGGGAAGGGGGGAGGGGTCCTAGGTTGTATAATTTCTTAGGAAACCCAGGACTTAGGTCTGTCCAGTCTTACAAAAGTCTATCTCTGGTTTTGAGATTCTCTCTCTCCCTTCTCCTCATTTTGAGGAGTCTTCTCAGAGGGTGCAGAGAGAGAGTGTACCCCACTCAAATCCCTCCATAAAGGACAATGATCTATACACAGATCAGAATATTTTTTTAAAAAGTTATCAGGAACTTAAAGCAAAAGATAATTGAGAAATTTGCAAGAGTTTCTCAACAAATTCAAGTCACAACTTTCTGATTGATTGTGTCCCAATAGTCATGGAAGTGAAAGAATTTATAAAAGTAGTTCTGAAACTACTGTCATGGATTTCTGAAAGGTCACAAAGAATACTAGCGCTATATGTCAGGATAAAGATAAGGGATATGATTTTCAGAAAAGTAGGAAAGTATGGTGTGCATCATACAGGCCAGTATGCTTGACTTGAATTCAAGTTATAATTTTAGAAAAGAAAATAAAGTTAAACAAATTGGGCATCTGGAAAGGCAAAACAAAAAGATCATTAATGATCATAGTATAGATATAATATGCCAGGATCTTATAAAAGCTTCTGATAAAGTTTTTTTGGCAATCCTTGTGGAAATTATGAAGAGATATGGATGAGACCGAGAAAATTAAGTGGAATCTCAGATTGTACAATGATAAAACCTAGAGAATATTTAATAATGTCATAATCAGCTTTGGAGCATGGGAATCATAGGTGAAATACCCTAGGAATTTGCCTTTGCATCCTTACTGTTTCAGAATTTTACCAGTGAACTTAGATGAAGGCCTATATGGTTGATCTCTCAATATGACAGAAAGATGGAAGGAAATTCTAATATGTTGGAGGAAAGAATGAGGAACCAAAAAGATCTCAATAGGTTAGCCAAATATATTATTAAGTTTTAAAGGGACAGATAATAAAGTATTATATTTGGAGTTAAACAACAACAAAAATATCACCATGGTATAGTAAAGATTTGATTAAACAATAAACATTCCTGTTTAAAAATCTTGGGATTTAAGTGCAATCCAAATTTAATATGAGTCAATAATGTTAAATGATATCCATCAAAGGTATTATCATCTTAGAAAATAATAAAAGGGGCAAAGTCCACAGAACACAATAGGTGATAATTTTGCTCTAATATGATTTGGTTAGCTCACATCTGGAATATTGTGTTCATTCAATATTCAACCCCATATATGAGAGAGGGTAACTAGGGGTATGGCAAGCCTGGTGACCTCAAACAAAATTTAAAGAGTAACCTGGGAATGTTTAATCTGGATAGTTAAACACTTAGCATGTCTCTTCTGTCTTTCAGTATTTTAAAGTCTTTTCTTCTGAAAAAGGATTAGGCTCTTTCTGTTTGGCCCCAGAGGTCAGAAATAAGGGGGGAAATAGGTTGAAGTTACAGAGAGGCAGGGATAGGCTTGGTGTAATAATAAAAAAGAAAAATCCCTAACAATGAAATCTGTCCAAACTTTTCACTGTTTATGATGGTAACTGGTGGGTTCACCTTTATTTATGATACTTTGAGTTAAAACTGCAAGATAACTTATTGGGATATTATAGAAGTGATTCCTTTTTATATACAGAATAGGTGTCAAACACACAGTCCAAGTCTGCCCACTACAGAGTGCCTCCAAACCAGATTAAGATGTAATTAGGAAATATTTCACAAAAAAAATTAAATAAAACTTAGATAACATTATGTTTTATATATGGCCCACCAGAATCCTTATGTGTGGGTTAGTTATACCAGTTTCTATTTGAATTTGATACCACTGATATAAAGAGCAAACAAGTTAGACTCTGATGCCCCTTCACAACATGTGATTCTGTGATGATTTTTGCTATCTAGCATGTAAGAATGTATTAAGATTTCAGAAAAAAAGAGAAATTAATCTCTAGTCATTTCATTCCCTTTCTCATGTCTTGCATATTCTAGACAAGATGTGTCAAATACACAGCTGTAGCAGCAAGCACCCCAACATCCCCAGAGTGGTGGCCAACACAGGTTCTTAGATCTGCTTTTGTAAAGGAAAGCAACTCAAAATTGGTTAACAAGCTTACTTTAATCAAACAAACTTATATTACCTAGTTCAGGGGGGAAAGGTCAGCACCCCAAACTTCAGAGTATACAGACAGATCAAGCAGACAGGCTTCCAAACTGCCCAACCATTATCAATACCAAATCACATTTACCAGAGAGGGAAGCATCACCATCTGGGTTTTCAAAGCGGCTGGGGGGGTGGGGGGGAGGCGGCTCTCAACAGCTGCCCAGAGTCTCATCTGGTCAAATCACACAATACTTCTCAAAGTGAGCCCCCAAAACAAAGCTTCCCATCAGGGTTTATATAACCTTCTCCAGGCTCAGAGAATGTAACCACCCTCTTGACCCACTGCCCAATCAAACAGCATCAAGGTGTGGTCATTCCTGAAAACGAAGCCTCCTACCACAGGCTCCATGTGACCACATTCAGCCTATTAGGAGGCAGAATATACTTTCAAATTAAAGAAGGTTCTCAGAGTCACTTAAGCCAATCAAAAGGCCTAGGGGCAGGGAAGATCTTCAAATCTGCATTTCCATTACAACAGCCTACAATAATAAGAGTAACCAGCAGCTATAAATCTTGGGGTTGCAGGGTAAAGGTGGTTTCCTCTTGGAATGAATTCATACAGTCAAACCATCTTTCAGTCAGTGGCAAAATTTATTGTAATGCCAATAGAAGAGGGCAGAGATCCTAGTGAACTTGCAACTTAATGGGAGGAGGGCAGGGTGTGAGACTGATGTTTTTATACAAAAGGGACAGTGAAAGGATCTGGATGGGATTAAGGAGTGGTAAGTAATCTGGGATGAGCCAAATGGAACCTGGAAGGACATTAAGTAGTCTGATTAGATAATCTAGATAGGATTAAAGAGTGTTGGATTATATGTAAGTAATTGGGGGTGGGCCAAGAGTGGCAGTGAAAGGAATGTCAAGTTAATTAAGTGATCTAGGTGAGCTGGGGTGGGCCAGTAGCCTGGGTCAAAGAACAGGGATCTGGGTTGCTGATATGTATGGGAAAATTCAGGGACTGGGAATTTTTTCGAAGACATGGTCTTTTCCTTTTAGGGATAAAGGTCCCATTACCCCCATAAACACCACATTCAAAAAATAAATGGCAAATATTTAATGAAAAAAATGCAATACAGCATGCAATTTTGCAAGTCAACATGAAATCCTAAGGGATCCTATGTAAGGATTAATGATCACTTTTCTATATCAATTTGATAGCACAATTCTAGATGTACTTGTTTGTGTATTTTGCCCCTATTGTAAATATGTGATTGTAGGTTTCTTCAAGGGGTATTAAAAACAATAGCAGTAACAATAATGACAATAACAGCAACAGTAATATTGAAGAGGTTACCCACAAAGAGGTTTAGGGTTGCTCTGGAGATCCCAAAATACCAACACGCTGGGTCCTGCTGAATGAATTGGACTCAAGTCGTCTCTCAGCCAAAGAAAAGCAAAGTTTATTAAAAGTTCTCTTGTATTGGACACAGAGCAAGTCTGTGCTAGGTCATTCTATGGAGCTCTCACACCACATGGAGGGAAGATGGGATCTTATATATAGAAAGTTGTGGGAAGAATCTAGGGGTGGTCTAGAGAAGGAGTTTGGGGAGGATCTTCAGGAGAAGTCAGATGAGGTCAGTGAGTGATTAAAGGTGGGAAGTTGCTGGAGGCTACCTGGAGCAAAGACAATGGTGGGCTAAGCCAGTTCAAGGGTGGATTGATATTTTGGTAGGCTCATGAGTGGGAAGTAGATGGACAATAGAGGGCTAGGCTAGTAACAGAGGTCTGGGCCCAGCCACAGTGTAAGACTTATGGCCTCATGCAAATGCCTCATCTAATGGGATGATTTAATCAGAGTTCAAGGGGGGTTCCCAGATCCTATACCTCAAAGATTCAAGGAGAGCTTAAGGGGATTCCCAAAACCTGTACCTCACCAATATGGTACTCACATATGCATAGCTCTTTAAGATTTGCATAGTATTTTACATACGTTATCTAGTTTGATCTTTGTAATACTACCTTTAAGTATTATCATCTTCATTTTATAGAAGGGATAACCAAGGCAGAAAGACTTTAAATGATTTCCCAGAGTCACACTAGAAAGCTCAGAGACAGGATTCAATTTCTGACCTTCTTAACTATAAATTTAGTGCTCTATTCACAATTAAATCTCTCGGCTGCTGTTTTATGTGCTGCGTGTTATATGTATTCTGAGGGTCCTCTACCTAATTTATCAAGTTTTGAGTGAATGTGTTTATTTTCTGTTCATTTATGAAGTTTTTGTGCCTGGTTTTCTTTCCTCTGAAACAAAATGTTTTGTTTTTGTTTTTTTTTTTATTTTCTTTTCTTTTTCTTATTTTTTTTCTTTTTCCATTTGGTCATACGAAATGTTCTGGGACACTTTCCAAGTGTTGGTAAATGCTTTTGCTGGATGAGGAGAAACAAAGTGTGGCATAAAGATGTAACCCTATTTTTTCTAATTTTTGCTTACTGTGTGGGTGGATAAATTCTCAACCTGTCCATAATGACACTTGGAAGTATATGTTTCAGTATTCAGAGTTTTAAAATGCTCAAGCATACATCTATTTATTTAAGAAATACAGCTGATACGCTTTAACTGCTAAAAATTGAATATTTTTGTTGGCTTCTTAAATATCATATGGCATGAGATTGTTAGAATTTAAGCAGAATAAGTATGAAATGGGCATGCTTGAGGATACTACAACCACCATGGAAAATTTCTGTGGTGATAACTTTAGAATTAATACCTATGTTGTAAATTTTTAAATATTTACTTGTAGGATTTTTAAGCTTTCCCACCCCTAATTCT
Source organism: Gymnobelideus leadbeateri (assembly GCA_011680675.1). NCBI lineage: Eukaryota > Metazoa > Chordata > Mammalia > Diprotodontia > Petauridae > Gymnobelideus > Gymnobelideus leadbeateri. The sequence continues at coordinate 175,194 of WOXC01010817.1, forward strand.
AACCTAATAAAGGTTATGAAGCAGCATGAAATTACTTCAATAATAGAAATGTTGTTATTCATAGCCCTGAGATTTTATTTTTGGGGTAGAGGGAGGAAAAGAAATGATTTTAATCTTCAGAGCCCTGAAAGAGTTAAAAAGATTGTAAAAAATTCATTACCTCACAATCCAAAGACTCTTGATCTGAAAGGGACATCAGATACTATTTTAGTTTATCCCATCCCTCATTTTAGTAGAGATAGTATCTAAGATTTAGAGGGGTTAAGTGTTTTGCCCATGGTTATACAGTCAGTTAAAAGCAAGATTAAAATCCAGATCTTTATGACTCCAAGTCCAACACTCTTAAGTTTTTTTCATTTATTTTAGGGATTTATATAGTGTTTATTGGTTGATAGTAACAGGTGTTTCTACCAAATTATTTTAGCAAGAAGACTATTAATTATTCAAGGGCCACCAATATCAATGTGCCCTCTATTGTACTGAATATATTTTCAGACTCAGTAAATTTATCTCTTTGGACTTGAGTTCTTCTTCCAAATACTTCCATTCAGGTTATTCTCATGGGTCATTGGTTTATGAAGTATGGTGGGTATGTATGTCCTGGTTTTTACAGGAAGCATCAGAAAGATATTTGTTATCCTCACAACTTAGGTATATGTAAATAAAGCAAGCACTTTTAAAAACTTTAATCACTACTAGAAACACTTATTTTTATTTTGCAAATTATTGAGAGCAATACCACCCAAAGGACAAAGGAAAGGAGTACATGGTGCATGTAATCTGGATAAAACATTATACAAATGTGGAATAATTAAATATAAACGGAGTAAAGAATATTACCCAAGACATATATGAGTGAAAAAAAAATGGGTTGATACATTACAGAAGAGAGAATCAACGGATAGCCTGATTGGTTTTTTTTTTTGGAATTCCTGAGGAGTCAAGAGAAAGTAAGAAATGTGTTGATCATGTTGCATGAAAAAAGACACTTTTGTGTAAATTTTAGCAGGCCATGGACAAGACATAGATTAATCAGGCAGAGATAGTGCAATCTGCATCAGTAGAAGGAATAGCCAGAATGTAGAAATCATGGATGATTGGAGTTTTCAGCAAGATATACAATTCATATTTCTATGCATTTTTAAATTTACAAAGCCTATTGCCCCAAGTTGGTTTGTGACCTAGGTGCTAAATGGATGTCCTAGACCTGTGATTGTGTACATATGTGCCCATGACTATAAACATACATAAGTACATGAGTGCACACATGTTGCATGTGTGTGCACATGTGCATATAATGATGACGAGCTGCCTACATGTGTGAACATATATGTGGCAGGGTTATTCCTGGTATAGAATTATTGTACTAAATATTGTTTTCAGATTAATTATTCTTTTTTAATTTTTTAAAATTTTTTTGCTTTTTGGAGGGCAATTGGGGTTAAGTGACTTGCCCAAAGTCACTTGTGGTTTTATTTATTTATTTTGCATTTTGCTCAATGCCATATAGTGGAACTGACAGATTGGGTTTTTTTTTAAGGATTAAAAGGAAGGAAAAATTTCCCACAGGAAATTCCTATTGATAAAGAGGTTTCTCTCTCTCTCTCTCTCTCTCTCTCTCTGTAACCCAAGCATATTTTCACATAGAAATTATTATAATAAATGGTATTTATCTTCTGAAATAAAAACCATAGACATAAAGCCTGTGGTGTGGGAGGGGCAGCAAAAAGAAGAGGTATGAGAGCTAAGCTCTGAAGGTATAGATGTTGGAACAGTGGCAAATGCGACAGTTGTCTCTGTCTTCCACTATCTATCCCTCTGTCACTCTTTCTCTTTCTCTGTCTCTCTCTCTGTCATTGTCCCTTTTTGGGGGGCAACTAGGTAGTTAAGGAGAGGTAGTAGTGGACCTGGAACAATGAAGACCTTAGTTCAGATCTGGCCTTGGACACTTACTACATATGTGATGCCCTGGGCAAATTACCTAACTTCTTTGTGCCTCAATTTACTCAACGGTAAAATGTAGATCATGAAGGCAGCTGTCAGGGTAGATGTACAGATAAAATGAGAGAATTTCTTCCAAGCACTTAACACAGCACCTGACATATTATAGACACTTAATAAATGCTTATTCCCTTCTGCCTCTCTTTCTATTTCTGTCTCTCCCTCCCCCACCCTCACCCTTCTCTCTTCTTTCTCTTTTTGAGGAAACCTATGCACATAAAGATTCAATGTCCAACACTAGAGATCTAACACAAGGGAAGTGATAAAAATTCTAGTTTCCCACCTAGTCAGATTAGTGAAATATAGCATTCTATTTTAGACACTATTTTAAAAAGCACTTTGAGCAATGTAATGTGCTTAGAGGTGGCTGAGGATGGTAAGAATTGTATGTTACTTTACTTCTTAAAGAAACTAGTAATGTTCACTTTAAATAAGAGACTACTTAGTGGGGATATAATAATTTTCTTCAAATATCACAATTTCTAGTTCTACTTGTCCCTAAATAGAAATGCTTACTATATTATGACTAACAAGTGTCAATGTAGCCTTTGCTTGTAGATGTCTTAGGAAGAGTACCTCTCAACACAGTGCATTTCACTTTACAATAATTCTATTAGAAAATATTTCAAAGGAATAAGGCAACTATTAAACATTTACTATTTAGGTATCAGGCACTGTGCTAAGTGTTTTATAAGTATTATCTCATTTAAAATTCTCATAGCAATCTTTTAAAAATTATTTATTTTTAGTTTACAACATTCAATTCCACAATCCCTTAAGTTCCAAATTTTCTACCCCACTTTCTCCTCACCCCTACCTCACATGGCAACATGTAATCTGATATAGGTTCTACAAATATCTTCACATTAAACATTAGTTAAGTTATAAAGAAGAGTTATAAACAATGAAGTAAACAAGGATAAAGAAGGAACAAAACAGAACACAAAAGAGAGAGAACAAGTAGTTTGCTTCAATCTCTGTGGTTATTTTCTTTGGATGTGGATATCCCTTTTCATCATGAGTCTTTTGGAGTTGTTTAATAACCTTGCATTGCTTAGAGAAGCCCAGTCTATCAAAGTTTTCTCACAGCAATCTTGCTAGTTAGTGGTTTTTTATTCCCATTTTATGGTTATACAAAGTGAAGGAGACAAAAGTTAGGTGACCTGTCCAAGGTCACACAACTAGTATGGTATCCGAGGGCCCAATTTCAACTTAAATCTTCTGAATTCCAGGCCCACTGCATCACCTAGTTACTGTGTGAAATAAAGAGTACAATTGTTCTGGTCGACCACAGAAGTCACAACTAAAGAATAGTTAGTGAAAATTAGTGAAAATTTCCAAGAATCAGATTTTGGCTTAACAGAAGAGAAATTATTTCTAAGTTTTAGGACTGGAATATAATCCTGGTTTACTAATATGAATTATGAGCTTTTTTTTTTAACCTTATGGCACATTATGTTTGGGGGCGGGGAAGGCATAACAAATTCATAATCGTAGCAGAAATCAGGGAGAGCTGCTGTCTAGATGCCATGAATATAGAAAAGAATAAAAAACAAAGAAGTTTAGACTGTTCTCTGTTCAATTTGGGACACCTCATGACAAAAAAATGGGGAATTCCTGAGCAAAACAGTTGCTAGTCTATTTGGTCCATGACCTTATGGAATATAGCTCAGGAGTCTGGCTGCTAACATGCTTCAATAGAGAGAAAGAAAGGATGAGCAATGGGGTGTGAAGTCATGATGCAGTAAGTAGTATGCTGTTCTGGGAGGGAGCAAAATTATATATTCTTAAAGAAATCTAATGGAGAGAGATGAGATTGAATGATACACTCCACAGGTTCCTATTGAGAGAGTTTCTCAGTCAAGGATGTCAGTTTTCTTGCTGCCTCCTGGAACTGACAGATGCTGATAGCTCAAGCTCCTCTTTTTAGGCATATAAAGTCATGTGGGAAAGCCAATATGAAAGTGCCATGCAGCCATGATTAGAATTTTTCACTGTTAATTTATGGGTTTTTATAAAGATTCTTTTATATTCATACTCTGCTTCTTCATTTTCATTCATGAGTATATCTTTCATATTCCAGCTTTAGCAAAGGAAGAGGAGTAGCATCTTTGCAAAGACATAAGCTTAAATTTAAGAAATGAATTTTCAAGTGGAAGGGGCCATAGTGTAGATAAGGGAATATTATATCTAAGATGCTGAGTGCTGCTATTTATATAGCATGATTCTATTACCCACATCTTTCTTATTCAAATGCATTGAGGCTTCAATTACCACAGAGCAATATATAGCCACATAGATGTATATGTATATTCATATGTATATATGTGTATGTATAGATATTGTATATATACATACATATATACACATATCACTATATTCCCACATATATATCAATATGTTTAATATATAGTATATATGAACATAGGTTTGTGTATACATCTATTTGTGTTTATCTGTATACACACACACATACATATAGGCATGTGTGTATGTGCATGCATATATATTCCTCTTGTAAGCCATACAGTTGCTGATTGATATTCCAAAAGTATGTCTTAGTAGAAGTTTCCCTAAAAATCAATGATTCTGTTATCATATTTTTGTTTTCTTTTTTGGGCGATTTGTAGACTGCATATAACAATCCCACTCTTGAGAAATAGGAACAGTGTAAGAGAAATGCAGTCAGATTAAAAACAACAACAACAAAGCCCCCCCCAAAAAACAAACAAACAAACAAACAAAAAACATGTTGTATTATCTGTTCAGATTAGTTAGAAAGGGCAGTGGTATTTATAGCAAATATGCTTTAAAAGATTTCAGATTTCAGGGGTTTTAAAAGAATCTAATTTCTTTCAATATTGTGTCAGCCCAATTTTTAAATGCTTTCCTTGTGGCTGCAAGGCCAAATTCTCTGCTCTATGATGATAATGCACATCATCAGCAGAGTCATAAAAGGTGGTCCAGTGGTTAGGAAGAGGGCTGAACTATGCATTTTTTTTTTTGCTAGAAAGAAGTTTATTTGCCCTACAAAAAATATTGTAACAAATATTGTAGCAGTTCCAGTACAAATAGAGTCATATCCTTGTCAGTATTCATAGATTGTTAGAACTGGAAGATACCTTATATTCCAAAAATAAATTAGAGCCCGGAATGTTGGAGTACTGACATTTTCTAACCTAAAATTTTAAGTGAGTAATTTTTAATAGATGACAAGAAATTCCTTGTCCAAACACTCAATTTTTCTCCAGAAATACCAAAAGGGATTTTTTTTGAAGGAGCTTAAAAACACACATAAAGAAAGTGCTATCCTACAATTAAATATACTGCTGGATACATCCAGCAATTTGGAAAGTGGATCACCTATATGTCACTAAAGTATCAATTAGTGACCTGAAAAACGGGATGAAATATTGTCCAAGTGCCTCACTTAATGTCCATATTAGTCTGCATTAGCTTAGAGGTCATAAAATAGCTCAAACTTTGCATGAAAAAAAAAAGACAACAGTATTTTTATATTGCATTCACTGTAGGCAATTTGATTACAGCAAATCTACCTTTAGCCATAGAGTATATATAATACTTATATTAACTCTCCCTTTATGTATCATAATTATTCTTTTTTCTGTTTCTAAGGTCCCAGGTACTTTTGCACTATAGTTTCTCAGCTATCTACCGTAACTACTAGAGACTGAGACCAAGGGTGGAATGAATTTGACTGAATGCTGATCTTTAAAAGTGATACTATATAATTTCCCATCACTGCCTGATAGGTTTCCCTTGAGACAGAAGAAGAGACTCCATTTCTGCTAATGGACTCAAATTGGTTTTAATAGTGTTAGGTGTCAAAGTCAGATGCATAAGGACAGAAGGGGCAATTGACCCCTGTTCCAGGCTGAAAGGAGATCAATATTGTTGATCTAGTTTCCTATCTCTCTACATCTCTCTAACCTTCATCTATTACTACAGTCAGAGAAATGATCCTTTGGCATTTTAAAGTAAAACCCAGTTAAGCTTAACTCTGAGAACTTTGGATGAGTGTCGAAAAGAGAAGATGATTATCTAAAGCAATTGTTTTTGGTGAGCAGAAGCTGCTTACTGAAGGACCATTAAGTAGCAATGGGATTCATGGCTTGGTATAAAGTGCTGAGGTAGAAAAGATGATCTCTTCAGGAGTCAATGGTTTTTCTTGTGTGTGTGTGTGTGTGTGTGTGTGTGTGTGTGTGTGTGTGTGTGTGTGTGTGTGTGTGTGTGTAACTATTGCCTCAGTCTCCCAAATGCATGAGATTAATTCTTTGTGATATTGGAAATCCCAACCTTAATCACCTTTGCCAACTAAGTCAAATCTTATAGAGACTTTCCTGAGGAGTAGAGAGGTTTATTGCACCTCTGTTACCTCCTGCAGTCTCTTATTTTCTGGAACTCATGAACCTTCATCTAGGATATAGGATTAAGGGAAGAATTATGCCAGGTATTTTCAAATATTCTGGTTATCTCTGAAGAAATCAAACTCACATATTAGTCATTATATTTGGAGCATTTTGTATCTGCTCCAAGCTAGAGTATGTTATTGAGTTCACATAGTTTTTTGTTTTGTTTTATTTTTATATCCAGAGTAAACTTTTTTACATACTTCAAATTTTAAAATTCCTACTTATAGACTCAAATTCATTTTATTGGGGATATAGCATGTATGCAAGAACCAGGAAGATCAGGATCATTTCTTGTCTCAAATAGTTGCCGTGTAATAAGTACTGTTCCCATTGAGCTTTACTGTCTTCTAAGAAGCTCTTGATCAAACTTTTTAGTGTTTTAGCCTCTTTCAGAAATCTTGAGAAACTAATAAATTCAAAATTTTAACTTTTAGAAAGGAATTTCCAATCATAAAAAAGCTTCCCTGGGGAAAGGTTGTACCTATAAGTTATGGTTGTCAGTCTTCTTTTTTCTGGCTTCTGTTACATTTGTTACTATTGCATCTGGATTGGGCCAGTGTGTTTGAAATTGATTTTCTTGAAGAAACAAGAAATATGAAAGGCTGCATAATCTCTGAAATCTGTAGTAATTCCCCTTACACTTTAATTGTCATTCTGGTTATAATATCAATAGTGAAATAGAGGCAACACTGGACTTTTAGTCAGAAGTCCTTTGTTTATATCCTTGTTATAACACATTATCTGTGTGACCTTGGAAATTTACTACAAGTCTCTGAGTCTCTGCATCCTAATGTGTAAAATGGACTTAATCCTTGCCCTACCCGTTTCTTGGCTTGTTATGGATAAATAAACTTGGAATACTGTGAAGTGGTATGTAATAGTGAGCTATTATTGCTCAAATCATGGTTAGACCTCATATTTAATTTGGTTATAGATTATTGAAATTAGAAATATGTACCCATGTACAAAATCTTCAATTCAATAAAATTTATTAAATCCTTACTATATTCTGCTAGGCACAAGGGATACAAAGGCAATAAAGGAAACACACTGTGCCCCTGAAGGAGGTCACATTCTAGATACAAAATATATACATTAAGAGGAATTATTCACAATGCAAAAGGATAATTTTTTAAATTCACCATAGAGTTCCTTTTTAAAGAGTGAGGGTCCTGATAGGTTTGTGTATACTTGTAGGTATCATTGTAAGGGGGTAAAAAAAGACATAGTGTAAATGTATTAGGATTCATTGCCAATTTAAAGCAATGAAACTTTTTTTTTCTTATTGACAAAAGCTATGTATACCTCATGTCCTTTAAAATCCTGTAATTCATTTTAACAAGATGGAATCTTCCTCATAAAAAGGAAATACTTAGATCATTTCATGAATTGTAGTGAGGAAAATAAAAAACAGTAATTTCAAAGTGTGTGTTCCACAATTTGTTTGGGAGGGTTTAAGTAATTGCAGACTTAATATTTCCAAAATGCTTAACCATTCACAGATCTCCACAGTGTGTACTTTCTTTCTAGCTATTTCTCCTTTATATGTGCTTCATATGTTTGTATGTAGCTTGATGGTACAGTAGATACAGTTTTGGCCTTGGAGTCAGGAAAACCTGAATTCCAATACAATTTCAGATTCTTACTAGCTAATATGATCCTGGGCAAATTACTTAACTTCTCTCAGCCTCAATTTCCTCATCTTTAAAATGGGAGTAATAAGACCACTATCTTTCCAGGGTTGTTGTGTGGATCAAATAAAACAGCAAATTTTTAAGTCTTATATATAAATCATTGTTATCATTGTTGTTATTATTGTTAAGGCTATAATTATTCACTCTTCTCTGTCATGTCTTCTCCTTTCCAGTGAAACCAGAGAATATTCACCATTTCCTGAATATATCCCACAGGCTCTCTTTTTCCTTTACATTCTTTGTACCTATAATTCTCTACCATCCATCTTTGCCTCTCAATACTCTATCTATCTATTCGCAATGATCTGCCTATTATAGGTACTTAGTGAATGTTTGAAATATTTGTATGTAATGTTCTCTCATCTTGAAGTGGTTTCTCCTTCAATATAAAAGCCCTTTATATTCTGGCTCTAGCTTACCTTTGTAGTTGGATACTTCCTACAAACTATGGTATAGTCAAACTGGTCTGCTTGTCTTCCTTCACACAAGCTTTAGCCCATGTCAAACATATACCACTTATTCCTTTGTATTTCATAGAATAGTCGCCTTCATTGCTTACCTCTAGTCTGACCTCTTACTGCAGCTCTTTCTTTCCCTATTCCCAGATTTTTCTTACTCCAAAATTTTCTTATGTTTATATTATTTATGTGTTGTATCTACTTATATGAACATAATTCATTTTCTTTCTCTGGATAAAATGATAGTATTTTGAGGACAAGGAATGTTTTATTTTTGTCTTTGTAGCCCCAGACTATGATACCTGATATGTTGTAAACACTTATGTTTTTCTTGATTTGATATTTTTACAAAATTTTGTGTCATTTTTCTATTTCGGATATAATCATAATATGAATTTAATTCAGATCAGGAAATAATAAATGCTTCTACTATGCACCAGGAATGGTATTAAGTTAGATGTTTGAGATTACAAGGACAAAAATGAAATCTTCCCTGCCCTGAGAGAGCTTAGATTCTATTAAGTGATACAACATGTATATAGGTAAATGTGTATATATCTGGGCAAGTATATATTTGTATTAATATGTATTAATATGAGAGTAAGTATTGCACAGTGGATAAAAAGAACTCCTTGGAATTAGCAACACCTCATCTTTCCTCTAACATAAACAAGTTGTAAAAACCTGGAAATGTCACTTAACTTCTCACTTTTGGCACTGATATTACAAATTGGAGAGTAGTTACAGATTTGCATTGGTAGAAAGGAATTTCCTCTCAGAAAATTTCCTAAATATAAATTTAGAGACCTAGTCCAAAAAAAAAAGATTTAAATATTTTGTATGAAGAGATGTATGTTGATATTAATGTAATTCTGTTTAAACATCTAATTTATATCACCTATATTTTAGAAGTCCATGTTACAATACAGAATCGTTGTCCTTACTGTATTATGTGATTCATGAAGACAGGAGCCATACTAATCTTTCTCTTAAGCATTGCTACTTCTAGAAAAGTCATATAAAAACACAAAGGGAAAATAAGATGACTTTTGACTTCAGGTATCTTGAGGAATTAGCACTCTAGCTATTGCGATAGAATTTTATAAAATAAATAGAAATCTGGTTAGGTGGTGTTGTTGAGGTCTAGGTCTTGGGATCTTTTGGGATCCCCAAATTCAAAGGCAAATGAAGCAGGCTCTACCTCAAATGAAGTTGACCCAAGGATTCTTTCAGTCAAAGACATGTTCTTTTTAGAATATGGGTGAGGGTGGGTGAGAGTTCACACTGTTGTGATACTTACATTGACAAGTGGGCTGACCCATTGGTCAGACTCTTAAGGATTCTCAGCATTTGAATCTCTAATGCAAATGAGCAGGTTCTTAAGGAATCTGAGCAATTTTAGGCAGGGGGGCAAGATGGACCTTATATGCAGAAAAACTGTGGGAAGTAGTCTGGGGTGACTGGGAGATAACAGAAAAGGACCTAGAAGGGCAGGGTTCCTCAGGAAAATGCCAGGAACTTGGGCCTTATGGAAGGGGTCTTGATGGAATCCAGGAGTAGTGGTCTAGGGTGGTGCCAGGTGTAGACCTTGAGGACCACAGTGAAAGGATTATTAATAGGTAAAGGCCAGATGTCCTGGGAGAACACCAGGGATCTGGGCCATGTGGTAAAGTCCACAGGCTTTTCCTTTCTGGGGTCCGGATCCTAAAGACATTGTCTTTTCCTTTTGGGGGTTCAGATCCCATCCCCATCAATATAGGGGATTTTCATTGCTCATGTTTCATTTATAATATAATTATAGCTCATTTTAAATTTATATAATTCTATCAATTTTGATTGCTCTGTTAGGTAAACTATGAATATCTTTGAGGCATTGCTTATAGGTGTTTTAGCATTATTTTTTTTATCTGGGTTTGTGTCCTGGGCATCCATGGTACTATATTAGCTTCTTTCTTGTTTTTTTTTTAATTTAAAAATCCCTTTAGAGATCTTCTCTGGGCCTAGCTAGGAGACTTTATGAAGTTGAGTCTGTTATCTAGGCTCCTATGACAGGCCCCCTTACACAGGTTTCCTGAGGGGGTTACTGAATTCAAAATCTGCTTTGGGAGATTCTGGGTTGGGAGTTTGGAGCACTGAACCTATGTTGAGTCTGTGCTAAAGTTTGCAAGACGCTGGCTTGAAATAGGGCTGAGCTAAAGATTGACTCTGGATATGTCTGTGCTTCAGACCTATTTCAGAGCTCTAGACGCTGGTAGACTGGGAAAGACATTTCATGAGTATACAATATAAGAAAGGTGAAGAGGGGAGAAAACATGAGAAACATTTGGGAAAAAAACAAGCAATCTAGTTTGCTTGGAATGTAAATATATGAAACCTAATGGTGGAAGAATGGAAAGTTAAATTGATCTCACATTAAGAATGGGTTTTGAATACCTGCTTTAGGAATATTTTTTGTTGTTTATTTGTTAAAGGTTTTTGTTTGTTTTGTTTTGTTTTGGGTAAGCAATGTGGTTAGTTTTTTAAAGAGGCGGGAGCTGAGGAAGACTTAAGAGCTGTGCTTTATGGAATTATTTTTGACTTGCATATGTAAGAAAGGTTGTGGGAGACAGACATAAAATAGAGAGGGACGTATAGGGGCAATTTAGCACTGTAATAATAACCCAGATGAGGGATATGGAAGGTCTGAAACAGCCTGACAACAGTGAATGTAGAAAGGCACAGAGGCATTTTGAAAAAAAATAAAGGAAAAGAAAAAACACAGTGTCTGATATCTAGCATTCATTTAATAATTTTTTATTGTCTGGTTATCTAATTATAAAGAAATTGAAAAATATCACAAAAGACTTAGATTTAGTGTTTGGATGGCCAACATCCATGTAAAGAAACAGAAGGCAGGATGAGAAAACTTTGCTAGAAAAAGCATTATGTTTGTTACTTTTTGACATAGAGAAACATTCAGAAACTATGGATTGTAAAAGTAATGATATGTGAGTGTTGTAATCAAATATTATCATGCCACAAGAAAAAATGAAAAATAGGAGGAATTTAGAGAAACAAGTGGAAATTTAAATGAATTGCTACGATGTAGAGTAAACAGAACCAAGAGAAAAATATATACAACTGAAGACAACAGTGTAAATGAAAGAATGATAGAAATGTAACTTAATACATTCAATTTACTAATTACCCCAAAAAAGGAAAGAAAAGAGAGAGACCAAGGCAATGCCTCCTTTATTATGGATGTTGAATGTTGAAAACACCAATGAGTTTATTAATTTGGTTGGTTTTGTATAACAGTTTTTTAATGTTTGTTGTAAGAGGATTGAGGGAGGGATGATATTTGGAAAAGACTAATACAAAAACTAAAATCATCAATAAAATACTTTTTAAAGTTAAAGTTTCTCTTTCTTTTAAAAATATTTTTATACTCTTTTAAAAAAATATTGGTTCAAAATTTTCTCCCTTCTCCATTTACTGAGAAGGTAAGCAACATGATACCAGTCACATATATGAAGTCGTATAAAACATTTCCATATTAATCACGTTGTAAAAAAAGCAATAAACATAAGGTTAAAATGTATGCTTCAATCTGTAATAAAAATTAATCAACTTTCCCTCTTGAGGTGAATAGCATTTTTCATCATGGGTCCTTTGGAATTGTCTTGGATCATTGTATTGATCGGAATTGTTGTCTTTTATATTGATCATTGTTACAAAATTGCTATTGCTTGGTACAGAGTTCTCTTGGTTCTGCTCAAATTGCTTTACATACATTCATAGAAACTTTCCCAGGTTTTTCTGAAACCATTTCACTCATCATATCTTATAGAACAATAGTATTTAGTCACAATCATACACCACAACTTGATGAATCATTCCCCAGCTGATGGGCATTCTTTCAATTTCTAGTTCTTTGTCACTAAAAAAAAAAGAATTTAGGGGGGTTAATTGTATATTTTCTAGAACAGCATTTGATACTGTGATTTATTTTTCTTTGTTTTAAAAAAATTACATATGAAATGCTGGGATTTTATTCATTTAAAAATCATTATCTGATATCCACAGACCATGATATTAAGTATTAGTTTTTAGGCATATGTCTCTAACTTTTTTCTCTGCATGTGACTTTTAAACCACTACTGTTTCACTACCATTTTAATGTTATTTCTTCCTTTTTCATGAAGAATCAGGCATTTAATAGATATACATGAGTAGTGTTTCAAGAAATAAAAATCCTTTTCACTTATTAAATTTTCAAGTATATATTTTAATCAATTGTCATAGGACAATACAAATACCGGATTAATGGCAAGTTGGGTTTAATTAGCTCTTAACACTTTTTCTGTTGCCTCGGCTAACCTACAACAATTTATACATTTACTTCTCTAAAACTAATTACCTATGAATCATAGTTCTCCCCCTATTATTTTATTCTACAATTCCTGTAATATAATGGGATCATTTGCAAACAAATCCTTCATGGCTATGTTGTGGTTTTTTTTTCCTTACTACTTTTGACTTAGAAAATGCAAAAGATCCCTGGGCTTGGATAATTTGGGAAAATTTAACTGGGGCTGTTCAAATATCAAGGCCTGGGGGAAATAGAGATTATACTTGAGATTTTAAAACTATAAGCCAGTTTTCATGTGTCAGTAGAAATTCAGATAAAATGTAATCTCACAAGGATAGTAATAGAGTCTATATCTAAAAACTGCCAGAAATTGCACTACAGAGGCTTCAGCGAATGAGGTTATTGTTCCCTCTATGTCCAGTATTTAAGCTTTCAGATTTTATTTCAAGAAATACTGAGGCAATTAGAATAGTGTCTTTTTAAACCTCTGAGTCTAAAATATCATCATTTTTTTCTACCTGCAATACCTCATCAACAAAAATGTGACATGGCTTAATCTTGATACAGTTTACATGAGGGATGAGGGATTTGAATTTTTTCATAGAATTTCAAAAAGAACATTGGGTTCTTAAAGTGACTTTTTCTTAAGTATGTTCTTAAAGTGACTTTTTCTTAAGTATGTTGCAAGTCAATGCAAATGAAAATAGAGTTATTCTGCTTATGTTTTTATAACACATTTTAGGGTACCCTGGTCCTGGTTTTTCTCCTATTCATTCATTATATAAATGGGTTTACCTTTCAATGGTTGGAAGACTGGAATCAGGAAGCTTGATTTTAAATCCTAGCTCAGAAATTTCTGGTAGTGTGACTAGAAGCAAGTCACTTAACCTTTCAAAATTTAATCTTATTTGTAAAATGGACACAATAATAACTGTGCTACCTATCTCCATGATGGTTGTGAGAAAAGTTAGTTGAAAAATTTAGAACACAATATTAATGTGACAATAGATCAAGAACTCTGTGATTGTTCCTAAGTTAATATTAGTTAAGAGACCAAGAATCCATTTATACCTATATTTGGAAAGCCTATTATATGTCAGCTACTCTGATGGCATAGCAGATACAGTGATGGCACTGGAATCAGACATACCTAAGTGCAAATTCCACCTCAGGCTTTTATTAGCTGTATGACACTGGACAAATCACTTAATCTGTCTTAGTTTCCTCATCTCTAAAATGGGGATAATAACCCTATCACACAGGGGTGTGGCAAAGATATAACAAGATAATGTTTGTAAAGTGTATTAAAATCCTTGAAGCCCAATATGTGTAAGTTACTGATTATCATTATGGTGATGATGATGATGATGATGATGATGATGATGATGATGATGATGATGATGATGGTGGTGGTGGTGGTGGTGGTGGTGGTGGTGGCGGCAGAGAATATGCAAAACAATCTGAAAATTAATGGAATATAGTTATTATTCTCAAGGAACTGAAACATAGGTGGGAACTTGTAACAAGTTATGGGATCATTGTATGGTTGGAACTAGACTTTTGCTAAAATTTTTACTAGTGCAGGTTGTGTTCATTGCCTAGGGTCAGGTTCTTTAAGCACCCTCCACTTAAAATCCAATAAGTTTTCCTTTGCTGGATATTAGTATATTATAAACCTTTAATCCCACCTACTTCCCCAACCAAATAGTGGTTGTAGTGGTGATAATGGGGTTTTCTTGAGAGGTTTCAAGGCCTAAAGTCATTGTTAATTTTTCTAGGTAGATCCTCACTTCTCAGTAAACATTTAACGTAAGTGAAAAATTCACAAACTGTTGTGAGGCCAAAATGGCATAATGGAAGAGAAGTGGGAGGGAAATGGTCATGTGAGGGCCTTTGCTTTGGTGTCTGGTGTCTCATGCTTGGTATAATATTTTAACTGTCTTTTAACTTGGACCTTCTTGGAAAATGCTTTGATTGGAAGTGACTTAAATTTTAGTTGCTATAGAAGACAGATGAAGGAGCTGTTTGGGAAGAGGTGAGCACTGAAAGTCTTTTTTAAACTATACTATGAAGGAGTATCCAACTCCACCTGTTTGTAGGACAAGCAGTCACAAAGGAACTACATTTGTAGTAAAGCTCTCTGTGAAACTTTTACACAATACATATGTGTGTATATACACATACATATACACATGTACAAATACACACACACTATATATATATATATAGTGTGTATCTTTTGGAGACTTTTCCCTATAGTGATAATATTGAAGGTTGAGTTACCTTATCCAGTTCACATAGATATGATTACTGGGACTTTTGCTCAATTATGAATTCCTTTTATCAGATGGTAGATAAAGGTACCCTTGGCATTATCAGTTGCTAAACTAGAAAGTTAGTTTGTATATCTCAGAATAATAGTTACCATTTAGTTTTATCATCACATGTAAAATGTCTACCTATTGCTGATTTTGAAAAGAAATAGTACAAATTCAGGAGCCAATTGTAGGTCAATGCTTTTTGCAAGTGTTTTATTTAAAGCTCTCTTTGTTCTCACTGGAAAACTTATCTCCTCTACTATGGAAGTAGGACTTTCCCCTCAAGGCAGTAGGATACTTCTGCATTGACAAGATAATTTCCCCAACAGCAAAAAGGAAAGAATTTTAATTCTCAGATGTCCTTTCTTTCTTAGAGCTGCCTGTCAGCCTTTACAGACTTGTGTGGTGTACTAGAAAGGATACTGGCAAGAACCAGATGATTTGGAATTGTTCCACAATAAAATCATCCAACCTTTTCTGATCCAATTTTGTTGTTAGGGCACTCTATACTTGTGATGGGTTAAACAAATATCAGCAAATGGTGTTTCAAGCAATATCAAACATCCAAGTCAGAAAAGCTAGAACAAATAAAGTACAAAGTAATGTTATAAAAAAAACCCATGAAGACAAGAAAAAAACTGAAGAATATGTAAAGAGGTATTTGAATTTGAGGTCCAGGATACTTAAAAATTGTATGGTCAGGATATGATGATTTTGTGAGGGAATGTGTAATTTTAGGACTCCAGTCAGTACTAGTCTTGACATTCTGTCTCATCGAGTGTCAAGGGCATTGTATCATGCTTTCCCTTTCACCTTTTTCAGCAAAAATATTTTTTTCACCTACTAAAACCTTTTTGTCATAGTAGTCCATTGATCACACACCAAGGGAATTCAAAAGAATGAATCTTCAAAATTATACACAATCAAAATGGATTAGATACTTGTCTGGCATTTTAGAATACAGTTGCACCAGAGTCATCTTTCAATGCCTCATCATGTTACATCTATTAATCAACAAGCAGTTATTAAGTCCAACTCTGTGTTGGACATGGGGATAAAAAGACAAAATTGAAATGGACCCTTCCCTCAGAGACCATAGATTCAATCAGGATTCTAATCTGAGTTCTCAAAGGCCTTTCTAATGGACTACCAGCTATAGCTGTTCCAATGCCGGAACACTGATTATTGGCTTAGTAATGAACTGTGTATTTATCATTCAAGA
Source organism: Gymnobelideus leadbeateri (assembly GCA_011680675.1). Taxonomy (NCBI): domain Eukaryota; kingdom Metazoa; phylum Chordata; class Mammalia; order Diprotodontia; family Petauridae; genus Gymnobelideus; species Gymnobelideus leadbeateri. The sequence goes on from WOXC01010817.1 coordinate 191,671, forward strand.
GCTTTCCTAAACTAAGTTCATAAGAATCCATTCCCAGGTTAGCCATGGAGTAATAAATTAATATTGAATAATAGTAATTATTAGATAAATTATTTTTAAATTAATAAATGAACATCACAACTCTTAAAAGTGGATCTACCAGGCCAAAGGCCTACCCACATTGATGAAATCAGAGTTAACTGTGAAATATTGACTTATTTAGACCACCAACAAATATTTGTATGCTACTCTTTGGTGGACATCCAAAGTTCATATAAAACATACTCCCTGACTTCTTAGAAGTCACAATTTAATAGAGGGAATATGACTAGAATAGATTGCTACAATATACAGCGCTACATGAGTGCAATAAAGCATTAGAAAAGAAGATGCTACAAGAAATTTGGGTGTAGGTAATGGGTTTTTTTGGAAAGCAAAAAACCAACACTGGTTTGACTGAATGAATTGACCCAAAAAGAATTAAGCTGGATGGTATGATAATACTTTTAAGCTAGCAGCCTTGTCACATAAGATAGAAATCATTGTGAGGAACTTTTTATCTTAGAATCCTTGCCAGCTGGTTAGGACAAAATACAAAGTTGAGCAAACAACCACTGGTTTACTCTAGGGAAAGTGAATATGGATCCCACAATGGTTACTAAGAAAAATGATTTAGCCTTCACATTTATGTAGCACTTTATTTTTTGTTAACCTCTTACTATCCAAAAGTGGATTGAAATACCTGTGAAATGAATTAGTTGTCCCACACTGGAAATAATCAGCTGAAGTATAGATGACCACATGAAGGGCATAATATAGAGATATGTCAGGTATGTATTAGATTAGATTATCTCTTCAATACCTTCTAACTTTGATTTTTATCTTTGATCCTTTTCTTTTTTATGACTTACCTTTACTTTCACCTTTCTCAACTCAGTGTCTATTCTCTGTATTTTCTACCACTTTCTTCTTCTATAGCAGAATTTTAACTTCTTATTCAAATGTCTTCCTATCACATATCTTGCCAAGATATCTTGCTTGTTGAGTTGTAGCACTTTCCAGACAGAGTGAAACCTATAACAGAAGGATGAGTGCCAAAAGTGATGTAGCAATTCTTAACTAAGAATAAGAAAATTAAGAAGATATTCCAGGGGTACAAGGGATGTCAAAGTGGGTCATGATGAAAGCAACCAGGCCCTGATGAACTAGTAGATTCACTTACTACCTTTCAGATCTTCCTGCAGCTTCTGAGGATAGATTCCTCAGCAGCCTAGTGCCTTGAGGAGGACGAGATCTTGGCTGATCACCCTGGAAAGATGTAGTGAGAGTAGGAATGATCCAGGCCCTGGTACCCTGCAAATTGAATGTAACAAACCCCACCATCCACCTTGACCACCTACCAGCAGACCCAAGAGGCTAATCCAGCCGATAGCAGCCCTGGCATCCAGGAGTGGCACAACACCGTGCAGATCACTCTGAAGACCCTCCAGCAAAGACCGTCAAGACCTTCAATATTGACCCAGAGGAGACCCATTGGATCTAATTAGTACCACATTATGTGTGAATAGAAGCATTTGGAGAAACTTATCATCCAAAGAGGCCCCTTCTGTTTAGATTCTGAGATGAACCATCTCCGTGATCTTAGGAACTGAAAGAGAAGATTGAATCTGAAATGGGGAAGGGTAACTTTCTAGTAGGAGGTCAAAAATTAATTTATGTAGGCAAGATAATACTGCTCTCAAAGAATATAAAATTGTTGAGAAGAATTTCCTGCTGCTTATGGTGACAAAACTCAAAGCAGCAGCTATACCATTAGCACCATCGCTAGCTACAACTCAACAATCAAGTCCTACTACCACTACTAAAGATAGTTCATCTATAGCAGCTTTTATGGCTCAAGGCCCAACCCTTTCCCTTGCCTTGGCTTTCTCTCCCACAGCTACCTCTGTCCTCCCCTCAGCAGATCAAACTGATTAAAAAGCTGGTCCAATATAAAATTGAAGGGAATATTTCAAATCTAGCTTTCTGAAGCTTGTATATTTTCCCTACATTTTCATATGGGAGCATATTGCCAATTCAAGTCAATGACATTATATTGCTGTCTTGGGGGACAAAACACATAGGACTTTTTTCCAGCATCTTTTCTTCCATTAGAACAATAAGAGCAAATTCTGCTGGGAGGATTGGGAAGAGGAAGTTGATAAGATATAAAACTTTAGAAAATAGACGAGGTAACTCATGACATATTAAAAGAAAAATCTTAATAATAGTGCTGGCTTTCTTTTGTTCTGTTTTGCTCTTTTTATTCCCCTTTGGAAATCTTGGTATTTGATCTTAAGTGGGGGCAGGCATCTAAACTCTTGTTTCTCAAAGATATTTTGACCGAACATAACTTAACTATTTAAAGAACTAATTTTGAAGTTATTTTGACTTTGTGATGCTGAGTAGGAAGATGAAGTTTGCACAGTTTTTTTTCCCTCTGAAGTAATCACTTGTAATATCCTTAGCACAGCTTGATGCTGGGACTTTTTTGAACTTCTATATAAAACTATGATTTTTTTCCCATAAAAGAAGACATTCCAGTGACTTCTTAAATATGCCAACTTCATTCTACCTATCAGCTTCGTCTCCTCTCCACCCCAATCCCATGAACTCTGCCTCTGGCTCACTTAATTCTGATAGGTCACTTTTTTTTTTACCATATTCTGCCCTAAACAAAGCCACCACACTGCTTCCCAACTATCTCACAAGCTGCCTTCATTCCATCTTCCTCATCAAAAATTATGTTCATCCTGATGTTCATCTCTTCTCAACTCACTAAAATTGTAAACTTCATTTACATTTTCCACAGTTGTTTCTTCTTCTTCTTCTTCTTCTTCTTCTTCTTCTTCTTCTTCTTCTTCTTCTTCTTCTTCTTCTTCTTCTTCTCCTTCTCCTTCTCCTTCTCCTTCTCCTTCTCCTTCTCCTTCTCCTTCTCCTTCTCCTTCTCCTTCTCCTCCTTCTCCTTCTCCTCCTCCTCCTCCTCTTTCTCCTCCTCTTTCTCCTTCTTCTCTTTCTCCTCCTTCTCCTTTTCCTGCTCCTCCTCCTCCTCCCCATCCTCCTTCTCCTCCTCCTCCTCCTCTTCCTCCCCTCCTCTTCCTCCCCTCCTCTTCCTCCCCTCTTCCTTCTCCTCCTCTCCTCCTCCTCCTCCCTTCTCTTCTCCTTTCCCCCTTCTTTTCTTTTCCCTTTTTCTTCCCAATTTCTTTTTTCTTTTTTTCTTCCCCTTTCCTTTTTTCTTTTCCCCTTTCCCCTTCTCCTTTCCTTTTTCCTCCTCCTTCTTTAACCTGTCAAAACTTCTAGTAGTTTTCTAAATGAAAAAAATAAAATCCCAGACCTGAATGAAAAGTGATGGGATGGGGAAGAGAAATAAGTGGGAAAATCTTCTGTTGTGGACAATAAAACTATCTAACTTGTTAGTTGTACATATTCACTTTGCAGGTGCTTATTGGATCCCTCAGTTATTAGAACATTTAGGGAGATATCTAACCCAAGCATGTGAAGTCTTCCCCCAGTGGAATGGGCAAATGAAAACAATTTGTTCCAACAACCATGAAGATGGGAGAAGGAGGTTCTGTGGAGTGCTTAAAGCTTGGTCAGACATCAAAGAGGCCAGGGTCATCCACTGTATCACCAGTCATCTAGACTTCTGTATTGCCACTAGACTTTGATTACTCTGGAAAAGAAAGTGAGGCTGATGACTTTATATAACTCTTCCTCATTTAAATCTAATTCAGCACAAGTTAAGATATCATCCCATGATGTCATTCTTCCTTTTCTGATTAAAGGATGAATAACTGTATTTGATGCAGCAGTACTGCATTTATTTGTTTCCAGGATTATTTTTCATGTAGATGATGGCATCAGTGAGGTCAATGAAGATCTCCTGGGTATAATAATGATGGGCTATGTGTTTTTTTGTCTTTTTTGAAAGGGGGAAGGCAGGGCAATTGGGATTAAGTGACTTGCCCAAGGTTACACAGCTAGTAAGTGTTAACTGTCTGAGGCCTGATTTGAACTCAGGTACTCCTGACTCCAGGGCCAGTGATCTATTCACTGTACCACCTAACTGCCCCATAGACTATATTTTAATAAGACTTTTAAATTTGTAAATTATTTTTCTTCAAATAGACCCATGAAGTATGCTGTATAGTTATAATCATTCACATTGAACAAAGAGATATTCAGACAACATTGGTGATTTGTCCAGTCTCATAAGCATTGGTACTCAGGATTTCCTGGTCTTTCTATTAAGCAAGTAGTTATCAAAGAAATAGACAAGGGTGTTGTAAACCCCCATCTCAGGGGATTTTCTTAGAAGGTGAAGGGATAAGCCTGAAGAAAATTTTATACTCTGATATTAATCTTTTATGATGATGATTATAAGATTACTGGATTAAAGATTTCATGTTGGAAAGGACCATAGAATTATCTATTCAGATCCCCTCATTTTAAGATAAGAAACCAAAGGCTGTAAAACATCAATTGACTTGCTCAAGTTCACAAAAGTGGCCAAGCAGAGCAAGGTTTAGAATTCTGATTCTGTAATTCCAAATCTATGATCCTTCACAGTAGACCATAATGTGGTCTTATACACATCTTACACATTGCAATTTCTTAACGTATACTGTGTATGGGATTATACTTTTCTTTTACTTTATAATTGCCTAGATTATAATGACCCCCAGGAACAACAGCTTTTTATTATTATTATTATTTTATTTTCAGAAACACACTTACTGGTATAGGTTACTGTAAGCTCTGCTGATAATAGTTATTTAGCTGGTGACCTGTATAGCTTTGTTGATATCTGCAGGGATGGGGAATCTGCAGCCTTGAGGTTCCATATGGCCCTCTAAGTCTTTGGGTGTGGCCTTTTGACTGAGCCAAAGTTTTATGGAACAAATCCTTTTATTAAGGGGAGTTGTTCTGTGAAGTATGGATTTAGTCAACAGGTTGCTCTTGCTTTTTCCTTTCTCCCACTGCAATCTTGAGCTCAGAAGAGCTTTCAATTCTACTTTAAATTCATGTGGACTACCATAATTTTCTAATTTTGTTTGTTTCACTAAATCTATAACTAATCATCCTTTTGCTTTGTCTCTTTTTTTTCCCACTATTATCTCATTCTATTTTCATTTTATTCACACTGTTACTCAGCATCGACTCAAGACTACTTTTTCCCATTCTGGGCCAATTTTAACTACAAATAATAGGAATCAATAGGAGAGTAGGAGGATCAAATATAACATATATTGTGAGCATTTAAGTTGCACTTTATAAAATAAAACTATTTTAAAGTTTTATCTTCCAATAACTTTACAAGTATTTATTTATATAAATAAGACCAAAATAGTAATATCTGATATTTATAAATGCTGACATTTATAAAGAACTTTACATATATTCTGATTTGAGCTTCACAACTACCTTATAAGTTAATTGTTATAGGTACAATTACTCTTGTCTTTAGGATGAGGGGACAGAGGCTTAATGAATAATGAGACATTGAAGATTTAGGACCAGGATTCAAGCCCTGGTTTTGCTACTTATTTCCCTTAGACTGTAAATTCCTTAAAGCCAGGGACTTTTTGTCTCTTTTTGTATCCCTAGCACTTAGCATAGTACCTGGAACAGAGTAGATATTAACTGTTTATATATTGCTTGGTTGATTTTTGCAGGGACTTAGCCTTGTTATGTAGCAGTCCTAGGCTTTGGTTTTAAAACCTGTAAATTGAGGAATTGGAAAAAAAAATTGAAAGTCTTCCAACTCTAAATCACATAATGCTATAATTTATCCATGTTTACATACATAGTTTATAAGAAACAGAGTTTAAACCTACATTTTCCCACCTCATCTACAATGTCACTGTTAACTCCAGAGCAAAAAAAAAAACCCAAGAGAAAATAGAATTGCAAATGAATTTACAATTCACATGAATTAGAATTATTTGCAGTTCTTATATATATATATATATATATATATATATGTATATATATGTGTGTGTGTGTCTGCACATATATTTAAAATTAACTTTATCAAGTGATTGAAAACCATTAAGTTTGATTCCACATTACTTTTGAATCACATATTTAACGAAGTTTATGGCTATACTTACTTTCATTACCTACTTCAAATCAATGTATGTGTTTTCATTTTGGTTCTGATTTTTTCACTTTGTATTTTTTATTATTGTCACTTAAAAGGAGAAAGAAATGACAATATGCAGTTGGTAATTGAGGTACTGATCAATTCAGACAACTCTAAGGAAGTATTTATATAATAATTAAACAAGTACTGAAAATTTTAAATTTTTTCCATCAAATTTGTGGTGTATGTTTGCATAAATATGCATACATTTACATATATAGATAATTTATATTGTCACAAAGTTTATGTATTTTGATGTATTTATTATTGTGTATGTTCCAGAGTAACCCTTTGACTGAATCCAATAATATTTTTAAAATATTATTGGAATTCTAGTTAATCACAAATCAATCTAAGGATTTGTTTATATGACATTCAGTTGTTTTTTTTTTTTTTTTTGCTTTTTGGAGGACAATTGGGGTTAAGTGACTTGCTCAAAGTCACACAGCTAGTACATGTGTCAAGTGTCTGAGGCCAGATTTGAACTCAGGTCCTCTTGACTCCAGGGCCAGTGCTCTATTCACTGCTCCACCTAGCTGCCTGACATTCACATTTTTTAAATCAAAAGTATACATTTCTTATTTTGATATCATACCACATAAAACAATTATTTATTATTTATTTTTTTCCCATTTAGAAGAATGCTAATACATAGGTGTAAAGAAGTACTGGAAGGAAGTTAACCTTACCTGGAGCTTATAATATATTTGAATAGAAAAAGAATACATATGTGAAACACAAATCAAATGAAAACAACTTCATGACATGTGGAAATTTATGCTGCATTTAGTCCTGTAGGATACAGAGGTAGAAAAAATAACAAGAAAATAGATTTTTTTCTTGGATATTTTTATTACTTCCCCCCAAAAAAATTGTGATCTCTTATTCTATTTATATTCACTGAAATGGAAGAATGTAACCTTTATCTTTTTTCCCCTTACATTTTCATTGCACACTTTTAAAAAAGTCAAGAGCATATGAATCTCTAAGGCAACCCATTAGTGTGTGTGTATGTATGCCATAAAATATCCCTAAAGCCTATATATATATATGTATAGCATAGCTCTCAGTCTAAAATTATTGAATAACTTTATGAATTTTCCATCACACTATATTATCATAGGATAGGTCAAATTTATTTACTATGAATAATCATTTTCCTGCAATTCTTTTATGCTATTAAAGAACTTTCCTTACAACAACAACATAGGCAGCGTATTGTTAACTCTGTTTTATATATTAGGTAACTGAGGCTCTGAGAAGTTCCATGCCTTCTAATGATTATACCACTACAGGGAACCTCAGGAAAGAGAGAAACTCTTATCAACTAGCTTTAAATCTAACATTTAATTCATCATGCCATGTTTCTTTTCATGTTTATGAAGAATCCTCCTTTTATTATTTTTTTTTTTGGAAAGAACAATACATAGTGGCAGCAAAACTTAGTAGTTGCATGATAAAAAGTAGTTACCAAGCCTCATTATATTTTGTGGATTCACCAAAAAATTAGGATCACTGGATTTTTATAAATATATAGACTCAAAAATGATTATTTTAAACAAAATTCACTCTAAAGAAATCAGCAGATTGTTAAAAACAAAGAAGAATGAAGACACTAATTCTGCAGGTGGGCAAAAAATATATTCTGCCAAATTTAATATTGTGGGATAAAGTGTATCCTGGAAATGTTTAAACTTTAAAAATATGCATAATAGTGTTGTATCTAATGGAAATTTAATTTTCAACCATATATAAATTTATTTTTCAACCATATATAAAAATTCAATGCAAATTGATCTATCTACCTACTTACCTAACAACAATGAGTATGTGTATACCTATACATACACCCATGAATATGTGTGTATGAATTATGTGTGTCTATATATATATATATATATATAAAATTTGAGAATATATATTATCAGAGGTAATGTGATGGAATAAATAAGGAGGCCTTGGAGTTCGGAATTAGTGAGTACAAAGAGGAACTTTGAAAGTTTCTTTTTGTGCCAATGAGTAATCATTTCATGTCTTAGTGCCCTCAGGCAACTGTCTAATTCGGTAAGTTATAGGGGATTTTTGTTCTGCATTAGGGGAAGGAAAAACACATTGATACAATCAAAGCTCTAACCAAAACCAAACCAAAACAAACAAACAAACAAACAAGCAAACAAAAAAGCAAATAACCACAAAACATAAATGAATAGCAAATTATTAGCATTCAGATGACAACTCCCCCCTTCAATGAACTGCAGTCATTCAGTCAAATAAATTATTAAGTACCTGCTATGTGCCAGACCTTGTGCTATTTTAATTCCAGTTAAAAATCCTACACCTCAGTTTCAGAATGAAAAATTTAAAAAGTAAAAAATACTGTTCCTTAAATTAGAGGTGATATGGCATAGAAAGGTATGGTTAGAAAACATCTAACTGTGTGATATCCATGGTTTATCTTGTTGATTAAAGGTTCATTAACTGCAACTGTTTTCTTTCTCCTTGAATTTATATCCTCAGTAGGCACAAATTGAATCATATACATGGGTCTCTGGGCATATGACACCCCAGCTTTCCAAAATATTTTCACTTTAAGGCCCAGCTTTAAGACCCAATAGTAAACTAGAAGGTTCATTTTCCCCTAAATGCCCATAGTCATCATTGTCAATATTATTCATTTCTCAATTAAGTAAAATTTAATAACTGAGCTTAAAATGTCATTTCTACAAAACCAGAAATTCATAGAAGCATTCATTCTGTTTTGAAGAGAACCTGAGTGTACATCTGGTACAATTCATTTTTTTTTTTTTTTTTTGCTTTTTGGAGGGCAATTGGGGTTAAGTAACTTGCCCAAGGTCACATGGCTAGGTTTTTGTTTGTGTGTGCTTTATAAGTGTCTGAGGCCAGATCCCAACTCAGGTACTTCTGACTCCAGGTCTGATGCTCTACTCACTGCACCACCTAGCCGCCTCCAAGGTACAACACATTCTTAAAGAAGAAATCTCTCTTCAACATTCCTCTATTTGAGCACCTGCAATAATAATATATTTGGGACCGCCTGAAATCCATTTCTGAACAGTTACAGGTGATACTATCTCTTCCATTGAATTGAAATCTATATTGCTGAAATTTCTGCCTAATAACTATAATTCTCCTCTGCAGAGCAAAGCAAACCAAATCTTATGCCTCTTCTATCTAATTCTATAATTACTCAAAGACAACTTTTACAAACTCTTTCTCTCTTCCTACCTACAATTTTTTTCATCTAATATTTTTATATTGGGGCTCTCAATCCAATCCTTTTACCATTCATACATACATACATACATACATACATACATACATACATACATATATATATATATATTTTTTTTTTCTGGACTCATTATGCTTGTTGGTTCCTTTCCTTAAATACATCTTCTAAAACTTAATAGGATATTTTGGGTTTAGTTCAACAAGGATAGTATTCATTCTGAACCTTAATATTACATTAACAAATTGCTTTGTGTACATGCTAGGCATTGGGCTAGATGTTTGTCATCTAATGAGCAGCTTAAGTGTAGGGAGATTTACCAGCAGTGGTCCAGCTAACAAATACTGATGATTATTATTTTTCTGCCATAGTAACTCACAAAGCATATCTGCTGAAGCATAGAGGCCTACAAACCATATCACTCAAATAGTGAGGATGAAATTATGGATCTGAGAAACGTTGCATTGTTTTATTTCTGAATGTAGTTTTCCTAAAATTCAGCTAAACAGGGACTTACTGAAGGCCTACTATCTATCAGTGCTGTAAAAGAGAGGAAAGTCATTGAGGACCTGATAGCTATTATTGAGACATGTTATATTGCTGGATACAAAAGGAAATGCATTAACTGTTTTAATGGCAAAATATACCCTCTTTGTTGAAATGCCCCCAATTTTTATGTAATAATATTCCATGGCTGGTAATGAGCAGTCATAGTGGGGTGACACAGTTCCAGACCTACATTCTACTGGCCATCTTCCTTCAAAAATATATTTCCCTATTTATACATTAAAAGTATTATTTTTGCAAGTGAAGACATTGTCCAAGTTCTATGGAGAGAATAATGGACTAGAATAGAGAAACACTAAATTTCAGTTCATAAATGATGGAGAAAATAGTGTAAATGTACTAGTCCAAGAAAGAATATTGTATTACTAATTATAAAGGGACATTGGAAGAGAAAGATGCTATTTGTTCCCAGAGAATGGACTAATAAGTAGAAGTATATATAGGATAATTTTACACACACACATATAAAATATATACACATACACATGCATGTGTATGTATATACATATACATATGCATACACACACACACACACACACACACACACACACACACACACATATATATATATATATATATATATATATATATATATATATATATATACACATATACACATATACGTATGTGTGTACCCACACCAATTTGTGTTTTATGGTAGCCATCTCTAGGATAAGAAAGAAAATTTATTTTAAAAATACACGATAATTTTGTTGTATATTTGAAAGGAATAACAAGTCATACATGGCAGATTTGCAGTCTCATGTACAATCATCTTTTTTATTATACTGTGTTACAGAAATGTTTGTTTTATTCCATAAATTAAAACAAAAAGAATATTGGATGTCATAGATGCTAAGTCTCCATTTTATAGAAGAAATTAAATCACATGATGGGTCAGTGTCTTGTTGTAAAACTAATGACAAGTAGCTCTTCTAAGGACAGCTTCTGTGAATAACTTTAAGCATCTAATCACATAGTATAGTGAACTCTTTTTATTCAGTTATAAACTAAAGGAAAATATTCCAGAAGCGAAAGCACAACATTCACAACAACATAATATAACAACTTATTACTAAGGTAACTACATTGTCTTAGATAAAAGATATCATTCAGTAAGTCATAATCTCCTCAATCAATATAGAGTATCCAAGCCAAATCTTTTTTTTCATCTTGAGTCTAGGCTGGCTTCTAATCATCCTTAAAGGGTAGTGGAAAGTACAAAGCCCATCCACCCCTATGTCACAGTAAGTCACAATCTCATCAATCAATACACAGTACCCAAGTAAAGTTCTCTTTCATCTTGACTTGAGATTGGCTTCTAAATCCCACAGCTCCATGGGTTGATTGCTCCCACCTCATGCCTGGATTTATCTGACTCTTGCCTGGATTCACAGGTGAGCAGCTCTCCAAGCTCTTGCCTGGACTCAACAAGTAGGCAGCTCTCTGCTCCTTTGTCTTTACTCCTTGTTAAGACAAAGCTTAACGGAACTACAAATATTTATGTACATTGCTGGCATTATCATCTCAATTCACTTGCTTTCTGAGAAATCAAAACAAAACAGAGTGCTTCTGACAAAGTATACAAATCAACAGACAGAGTGCTTCTGTCTGACAAAGGAACACAAATCAACAGAATGCTTTGGTCTGACAAAGTGACACCAACACAGAACAACAGAGTGCCCACTTCACAAAAATTCTCTTTCTTAGCTCTCAGAAAGCAACACAGATTAACAGAGTGCTGGAGCTGTAAGCCTTCTCTCTCTCAGTTCTGCTTAGGCCTGGCTCAAGCTTGAGTTTTTATCTGCTCTGCTCCTTCTTGTTCCACCTTTTCTATTCTGCCCTTCTTGTTCTACTCTTTCACCAAGCTATTATGGGCAACACAAATGTACACCATTTCCAACAAAGATGACACAATCGAAGGCAAAGCTCAAAGGCACCTGAATAGTTGAAACAAGTAGCAAAGTACTAGTTTGTTTGTCATTACACTTGTCCAAGGACACCTAACTAATTTCTGGTACAGGTCTTCTGATTTCCAGTGACATATTCTTTCTGATGTGTCCCAAATTAAACAAATAATGTTTGACCAAGACTATTTTTCTCAAGTCTATGCTTATCTGAATAAAGAAACAATATAGTATTAGTTAAGGAAAAAACAATGGTCCTTTTACATACTGGAAATAAATATCACACTAACTTTGGTGTAGAATTTAAGTTAAAATTTAAAAAGTATCATTTAGCCTGATAAATATTCTTCTACAATGTGATTTTGGGATAAGAAACACAATTTATGTTTTAAGATGAAGTGAAGTCAGGGTGGGTAGGTGACCCAGTGAATAGAGCACTGGCCCTGGACTTGAGTTCAAATCCAGCCTCAGTAACTTAAAACTTACTATATGATCTTGGGTAAGTTATTTTACCCCAATTGCCCTTCCTTCCCCATTCCAAAAATAAAAGAAAAAAATTGAAAACTTTAAAAGAAAAAGATGAAGCAAAGTACCTTTGAAAACAAATATTGTACCATAGCATCTACAAAATTTTTCTTTCAATTTGTTTCTGGCTTCCATTTGAATAGAAAATTTAATGGAGGTAGATATTTAGAATCAATATTCTAACAGCCAAAGGAATAAAAATCAATAAAAAGGTTGACTGTGTGTTGTGGTATTCTAGTAAGCATTCTAAATTATAACATCATAAAATTCAAGCAATATTATCCCTTGAGACATTCTACATGTATGAAAGATAATTATGCCTTTTCAAGCTATTAATAAAATGATTTTGCAATGCCATATCATTTGTAAACAGCTATTATTCATGCTGAAATATTTTTCTTTCACTCAAAGAAAAACTATCCATCATTCTCTTAAAAAAATCATTTAGCAAAACTTTTGTGTCTTTTTAATCTAATTGTCCACATTTCATTCCATCTTACCTCTCTATTTTTCTCCCTGCTTCACTTGTAACTAAATCATTTTTTATCCCTTAAGAATATCTCCCAATATTCATATGGAAAAGCTGCTTAAAGAAAAGAAATTCAAAATAATTTCTGCCAGCTTTAAAAAAATATTTTGATGAGTCAGTTATCACCCATGAGTAATTCTTGTGATTTTCATTAGCAATTATTAAAATACATTTATTGAAGTCACTATTTATAGCCACTATGCTATGCTATACCCCAGTATACAAGTATTATAAATATATACCAAATTTCTGACATGTTGAATTTCTCAGTCTAGAGTTGTGAAAATGAGACATATATTGAAATAGGCATCAGGTAGTAAATGATAGTGTCCAATGTGTGGTATAGAGAGTCAACTATTCAGAAATTTAGAGGAGGATATATGATTAGGGGTTTGGGTAAAAATTTTATAGATGAGAGTGGGTATAGATTTGAATTTGATGGTTTTGTAGGCATTAGATAATTGCTGAGTAGGCTTTAGGATGCTCCAAGAAGGGACAACGGTGTGGGCAAAGTGGTCGCCCCAAAGGTATATGTGATAAATCAAAGTTTAATTTGTGGGAGAAAGGAAACGATGAATAAGTTGTAGCAATTTCAGGCATGGGATAAAGTATCGTTTAGAATTATAGATTTTATAGCACAAATATACCATGACAAGCAAAAAAAAAGGAATACCACCTTAAAAGAACAGAAACATCACCTATGGCTAACAGAAAACAATAATAACAACAGAAATAACAACAAAACAACCCAGAAAAGTTTTGCTTGGAAGAAAGGCTTGAAATTTTCCATTAAAGCGAGACAATGAGGAACTCAATATCCAGAAATGAATCTCTATAAATCTTCTGTTATTTCTTTCTTATACTTTTGATCTACAATCTCATTGGTATGTTTCCTTATTTCATATTTGTAGACCAGTACCCCTCCATTGTCTTCTATGTAAACCTAATTCATATTTTCCTACAAATCTCTAAAGAGGATGCTTTCACCTTGAGCTCAAAAGTATTGAGATTCATTAGGTGACTACAGTCAATTGAGTTGTGCCCTAAGTCTACCAATAGTATTGTGTGTCTGCTAGAGAAAGAGTTCACTAATATCTTAGGAAGCCTAAGGATGGGTGAATGGGTCTGAGTCAGAAAAAAGAAAAATATAGAGAAAATAAAAATGAACATGGCCACTTTGTTCCAATAGTATGTCTACAAATTATTCATTGGATTGTCCATTGAGAGTTCTTGTAAATGATATGCTACATCCCCCAGCTATAACATACAACTATCTGCAAACACAGCCTTTTTTGAAAGATACTACTTAGAATTGATAATATACTGATGTACTTTGATAGAGGGGGTTTTATTCATCAAATAATTCCCTACAGAAATGAAATAATGGATCTAAACCATGTTCTTATTCCTGAGTTAAAGAAATTTATTCTGATAAATTGTGAGTTGTGAAAAGTCTCATGAATAGTTAACCTTGGCATTCAAAGATTCACCATGAAAAGCAACCTTAGTAAGCATCTAGTTCAAGCCCATCGTTTTTTTGTAAACAAATGCTTTATTAACTTATGTTTTACATCATTTATTTCCGCCAGCTTTTGAGTTACAATTATTTCCGCCCCCGTTTTTCTCCTACCCACCCTCCCAGAATAGCAGTCCCACAAGATATCGCTTCCTCCAATCTGCTCTCTCCCATATCTTCTCCCATACCCCCTTTGACTTTTCCATTAGAGGAAGGTGAATCTCTGTGTCCCGATGCCTGCACATCTTATCTCCCAATTACAAGCAAAAGAGTATTAATAATAGTATTTATATATATTTGAAACATTTAATTTTAAGACCTCGAATTTCAGATCCATTCCCTTCCTCCCTTGTCACCCATTCCCTCTGGGAAGATAAGTAATTCAGTATATGTTGTACATGTCTAGCTATGCTAAACATTACCATAGTAGATATATTGTACAAGGCACCTTATAATTCCCTCCCACCCATCCCACCTCCCACCTGGTTCATTCCCTACTTGATCCTGTCCCTCTTCTATAGTGGGTACTTCCAAACTCCCCTCCCCCCAAGGATGCTCTCCCATCCATCATCCTTCCTCTCATCCCCCTTCCCCCTATTCTTTTTTTTTTAAACACTTGTTTGCATTTTTTAATTTTTCTTTTCATAGGAAGTGGACTATTTTTTTTTGCTTTATTTTTTTTGGAGGGCAATTGGGGTTAAGTAACTTGCCCAAGGTCACACGGCTAGGTTTTTTTTTTTGTTTGTTTGTTTGTGTGCGCGTTAAGTGTCTGAGGCTGGATCCGAACTCAGGTCCTTCTGACTCCAGGGCCAATGCTCTACTCACTGCGCCACCTAGCCGCCCCCCCTTCCCCCTATTCTGCTGCATGTTGAGATATCCCATTTAGTATGTATGTCATTCTCTCCCTGAATCAAATTCAATGAGAATGTGGTTTTGCCTTTTTGCCTTCCTAGTCTTCCCCTCCCTTGCAGCCACTTCCCCTTGCTTCTTCTACATGAGATAGTTTACCCTACCCTGTCTCTCCCTGTCTCTTTTTCTGTTGAAAAATACTATGTATGCTCAGCAGAGCTGATAGTTCCCTTCCTATTATCTTAAACACTGATAAACCACTCCTCCCCCATATCCACATTTATCCAAATAAAGTTATGGGAAAATGATACAGAGTATCCAAATATACCCCACTGGGGGCTTGTGATCTTAATTTTTTCTGCCCACTATAACCCCTTGTATATCTAAGAGATCCTAATCATATCCTAAGAAGGAAAAACACTGAAACTAGGTCAGTGGAGCAGAAGAACTGGGTTCAATTCTTTACTCTAAGTATTGCCTCTGTGACCTTGGGGAAATCAGTTATATATTGAGGTGACAATTCTTTTTCAGTAAAATTGCAGAGTTGAAATGTATCTTGTTGTATTTAGGGCATTTAAATAAAAGGATACTGATTATTGCATCAAGGACTAACAAACTTGAAAACTGAGGCTGGTCTGGATGGTTTTGTAGATTTCTCTGAAAGAACTTAGGTAAAAGATTCAGGCAGGATCGATGGGGTGAATTTCTATATGCATATAGCATATAGAAGAAGGTGTAGAGTATAAGAATTGAAGGTGGAACTAAGAGAAATTCTAAAGTGCTTGGTTGTGTAGACTGGGTTAGCTAGTGAATCTAGTATATTTTATCAAAGCCAGGAGAGGGCTCCTTGCTGGGGTAAATTGGAAGATATTGAGTGACTGTAGGTTGTTTCAGTGTAGGGATGTGACATAGAGAAACCATTGAGGAAATTATAGTTGAATCTGAAAAGCTACAAGTAGGATAGAAGTGGAATAACTTTGGGATGATGAACTCTAAGAGGTTACTTGGATGTGCCCGGATGGAGATAGAGACCCACAGAAAGAGAATGAAAATCAGTGAAATCAATGTTGATACAGAAGACATTGAAGAAGATCATGAAAGAACACAAGCCAAAAATATTGTCAGGTTGTGACTATCTAAGAATGTAATAATGAGTATTTCTTGAGGGTCAAACACAATGATATTGATATGGAGCAGTAATAGCAATCAAATTCAAATTACAAAAGGAGAATAGTTATTGTTTGAAAGTGTTTCTAGAGAAGATGGAGTAGGTTGCTTTCTTTATTTTTCTAATTTGATGCAGGTATGCTATTGTGTGTGTATACTCTGTTTCTGATAACTCATTCATGCTTTGCCTACTCTATGTGACTCTTCATAGCTTCTTTATCTTCTTCATTAGATAAATGCCCAGCATCCTGGGTGCTTTTTCACATTCTTTTTTCTTTGTCTCAATACTAATGAAGCAGATAGGTTAGCTATTACTTCCTTTCATTATTGATTAATCTTTCCCCCCCTCCCATAGATTCTTCTGATGATACTTTTTAGGCCCTATCTCCTGAAATATTCTTTGTATGTAATTGCTAAAGCCTATTCACAAGTACTGGGAGCCCCTCTATCACACTTTGGTTGATTCTTGAGCAAGAGGAAGTGGGTGAGTTGGATTGCCTTAGGGGCATCATCAGCATCTTTGAATGACCTTAAGTTTCTCTCTAAAACCAAATCTCACCTATATTCTACATGTGCTGTGCATGACTCTGAGTCATTAAAAAAAGAAGGAAAAAAAACAACTGTCCCTTACTCTCTAAAATAAAAATTACAGAAAAAGAAGTGGGGAAAGAGGGAAGGAGGGAATGCCTTAGAACTCTGAAAATATTAATTGATTTGTCCTCTCTAAGCACATTCACTTGGTTCATATTTGGACAAGCAATTTAGGGGGCAAAAGCTCCCCATTCCAATACAAATCTTAAGAGCAATGTAGTACCTCCACAGTGTGTCAGCTACCTAATGAAATCTGGTAGAGAATAAACTTCAGTGAAGGGTGGCAGGAGACCTTACTTCCACTCCATTAGAATGTCTTGACAGTCATGGACGAACTGTAGTAAAAATAAATAAAATTTTGCCTTAGTTCCTGGAAGACGAATCATGGCAGTTTCCCAAGATAACATAACAAATGGTATTTGCTCTCAAGAGCACTTGTGGTGGAAAATAAGGTCAGGAGGGGAAGAGAATCCAAATAACCTTCACAGGCTGAAAGTTCCATCAATGATAAAATTGTCAAGTGGGATGTTATCAAGATGAATATAATTATTAAATATGTTGAGAGAAGGAGGTGTCTTTAGTAATAGTTGTCCATCTATGTGTGACATCAGGATGACTTTGAAATAGCAGCCTATGGTAAAGGTTATCAGAGAAGAAAATTAAACTAAGGCTTAGAGCTGAAAATCTGACTCTCCACCTATTCATTTCTGCTGACAACTGGCTTTCTGGCTTAATTTCTGCTTAGCAGTACATCACTGATACCAGGAGGTTGTTGCTGATTTGCAGTTTTAGGTTTGTAACAGTACTTTGTAGCCTTTCCTTCTTTGACTCCTGTTTATAGGGTGAAGTATACAACATTTTAATACTGAAATGGATTAATTGAATGGTTATTCAGGAATAATTTTAAAGGTTTTCTTGGGTTTAACATTTTTATCAGTGATTCACTAAAAGCAGAACCAGTATGCTCATCAACTTTGCAGATGACACAAGCCTGGGAGGGATAACTCTAGATGCTGACAGAATCAGGATGCAAGATCTTGACAGGAGAGAATACTGGGCTGAAACTCAAAGACTGATATTCAATAGGGGTAAATATCAAGTGGCATAGTTTCCAAGAATGAGAAGCTCATATCCTAGCTATTTTGTCCTGCTCAGAAACCTCTAACCTATTATTTTCACTTCTAGGTTCCACAGTTTAAGAAGGGCATTGATAAACTGGAATGTGGCCAAAGGAATGTAAACAGGACGATAAAAGGGCTTAACTCA
>WOXC01010817.1:215000-227650 GCA_011680675.1 Gymnobelideus leadbeateri
AACATTGTGAATGCTGTACTTTGATTTCTGTGAATGTTTTGCTTTAATTTACTGCTGAATAAATAGAGAGTTCACTATACTATGTAATCAGAATTTTGAAGCTGTTCACAGCAGCAGTCCTCTGAAAAGCTGCTTGTGTTTGGCTTTACAAGAATCTTCAAACTTTCTCTACTGCCTGCATGTTGTACACATATATTCATCGTTTCCCTTAAAAGTCCTTTTTTTGAATATTTTCTCTCATTTAGGTATCATCTTATTTCTTTGTTATCCTTTACTGTTAAAATTTGGTAAGTTATCTTTTCTCACTATAATTCTTCTATTTACTCATTACCCACTCTGTCTATAGCTTCTTGTAAAATTGTGTTTATAAAATTTGTTTGTAAAATTTTGTTGTAATATTATCTTCTCAAAGTTCTCCAGTGGTCTAGTTGTCAACTCTAATGGGTTTTCTAAACAACGAGAACCACAACAAATAAAATCACATTTATGCAAATCTTCCTTTAAGATTTGTGAAGCACTATTTATAGATTATCTTACTTGATCTTCATAACAGTTTCTTGAGGGAAATATTTCTATTTTTGCAAGTGACAATGCTTATCCTCAGAGAGATGACAATCATTTCTTTGTTGTCAGCCATAACATTTTTCTAACTATTACACATTGGTGACCATCTAAAAATCTGAGATATCCCCTGTCTCACCTCAAATTAAATATTTGTAAAATAAGAAGTTAACTAAATTCCCTCTGATATCTCTTTAAATTTTCTGTATAATATCAATAAAAACCAAGCAAAAAGAGAATAGAAAAAAATTTCATTTGAAATTAATATAAAATATATAAAATATTTTGGAGTCTACCTTCTAAGATACACATAATAACTATATAAATCCAGCTATAAATAACGACTCCTACAATTATCCCCACAGTGGTGATTCCAAATGCAGTTTTAAGCAAATTGAATACCTTTTCCCTAGACTTAAGACCCTTCACCCTGTATTCTTATCTACTCTTTCCTTATCATTCCCAGTTCCCATTATAAATTTTCATATGAAATAATTTTGAGGCCTTGTATGTTAGTTCATTGGAAGGAGAACTGGATTTGGAATTAGGATACCTAAGTTCAAATCCTTACTCTGCTACTTACATCTTGTGTGAATCTGGGCAAATTATTTGTTCTTCTCAGTTTCCTCACCTTAATAAGGAACTTAGATTAGATGAAAACTTGAAATTTTAAATATATGATTCTGTGACCATCCTGGTTGCTCACTTTTAAGATAATTTCCAGATTACTCATATCCTTCTGAACATGTAGCAACCAGACCTGAGCATGTTATTCTGGATATGTTTTGACAATGACAGAGTAGAGTATTACTATCATATCCCTTGTCTTGGACATTGACTCTCAATATTGTCAAATGCTATACAAACTTTCTCTTAAAAATGTAAAATTTCTCTTTTATTATGAGCTTAACAGTAATCACACAAAAAATACAATACTTAGAGGCAGAGATGTTTCAATTGATAGCTGGTTCAGGAGTCAGGAAGATCTGAGTTCAAATTTGGCCTCAGACAATTACTAGTTGTGTGACTTTGGGCAAGTCACTTAATCTCTGTTTGTTTTAGTTTTCTCAAATGAAAAAAAAATGAATGATAATAGTATTTATCTCTCATGGTAGTACTGATGAGAATATATATAAAACCCTTAGTATAGTAACTGAAATATAGTAGGTACCATGTAAATGCTAGCTATTGTTTTCATTTTGGTTGTTACATAAAGTACTATTGTCTCATTGAGCTTCCAGTCAACTAAAACCCCTAGATCTTTTTTTTTTTCCTCTGTGGAACTTGCCATCTAGTCACAAACACATACAGAAAGACACACATGTACAAATAAATACAGGCTTTTATTGAGGAATTTGATTTTTATTAGCCCAAATAAAATTTTGAGATAATGTCATGATTTTATTTCACCTAGAATGAAACCAGTATACCTATTTTAGCTTTTTCTATGATGAATAACTAGTACCATTAGTAAAAAACTTGCATTTGGATAACATAAATCCTATAAAAATAAATATGTCTCCTACCAAGGGACTTAAGGATGAATGGCAATATACCATGGAAATATAATGGGGCTTGTTTAGCTGTCTTTATTTATAACTTATATGACAGTCAAATAGGATAATTTTGAATTTTGATGTTGATTAAATTAAAATGAAAAATTTCATGACATCCAGTCATAAATTCACTATGAATTATAGTGTTTCAATATAATTCAAAATGGTATCTTTAGCAAAACTAGTATATTTAGTTATGATTAAAATTAATTTATATCTGCATTTATTATTTAAGGATAGTATTTGGAATTTATTATAGTTTTTTTTTGGATGGGGTAAGGCAAGGCAATTGGGGATAAGTGACTTGCCCAAGGTCACATAGCTAGTAAGTGTCAAATTTCTGAGGCCAGATTTGAACTCAGGTCCTCTTGACTCCAGGGCCAGTGCTATATTCACTGCACCACCTAGCTGCCCCATAATTGTTGAGTAATTTTAAAAATTCATAGTATAGTTTCTAAACTGTTATATCCTAACACTTCAACAAATTTATCTTAATTACCTATGCTTTGCAAGGAGAGATGCAATCCTTATGTTGTTGATAGAGAGTTACACTTAATGTCCTCAATCAAACAATTACCAAGATTGTATTAAACTCTTCAATGTGCCAAGTTTTGTGAATATAAATACAAAACTTCAAGTAATTTCAAGTTTCAAGGTTTCTACATTTTGTCAGGGATAGACCACATGTACATGGCGAATGTATATATGTTCAGAGTGAATCGGAGAAAAATAGAGAGTAATTTGGCAAGGTCATCACCAGAAGTTGGAAGAGTCAGGAATGAATTCTTTTTTTTTTTTTTTTTGAGGGCAGCTAGCTTTATTGAGGGCTGTCTTGGTCGGGCCCTGGGGCTGTCTGCCTGGGCTGCTCCCCTAGTCCTGCTTCAGGCTCAGCCTCTCAAACAGGTACTCGTCCAGCCCAGGCTGGGGGGGGGGGGGGGGGTCTGCCTGCACGTGGCGCAGCGTGGTCAGGTGGTCGCCCCGACGCTTCAGCAGCTTCACCTCCGCACCTAGGTAGTGACTCTCCAGGAAGTCGCACAGGTGTGGATAGGTGTGGCTCGAGTCCAGGGCATGCAGCTTCAGGAGGGCCTCCTTCAGGCCCCTCTCCAGGTTCAGGGCTGCCTGCATGGCATCCAAGCTGCGACCCCACTCATCTTGGGCAGGTTTCTGAACAGCCTGGAGGAGGACACGGCCCCCCCGGTGGAGGGAGGGGAGCCGCATAAGGCGCTCGGCGCCCTCACATTTGTCCTTCGCCAGTTCACGAAAAAAAAAAAAGCCACACCCTAGGCAGGGCGACATCGTCCCCATCGAAATAGAAACCCAGGGACAGGTAGGAGTAGGACGCCTGAAGGAACAGGTTGGCCAGGCGGTTGACAGCTGCCTCGACCTCAGAGGAGAAGTTTTGGCGGACCTGGGCGCTAGAGCTCATGGCACCGATGGCTGAGGGAGGAGGTGGCTCGTCCCGGAGGCGGGGGCTGGTCCCAGGGGCTGGTCCCAGGGGCTGGCAGAGAGCAGCTGGCCCTACGGACTGGCGGGCTGCAGGAGGCTGAAGCTAAAAAGCGAGGGGAGCTGGGGGGCACCCCGGATCTGTTCCGTCCAAACACTATTGAAGCAAGAACCAGAGCCAGGCGACGTGGAGTCAGGAATGAATTCTTGTAGAAAAATGTGTTGACCTGCTCTTGTAAGTCTATGAGCCAGGGGTAAGAGGTGAATATGTTTCAGGTATATGGGACAGCAAGTATAAAGACACAGAGATGAGAGGATAGAGTATTGTGTGTCTGGAATAGAGTGAAGGTCATTTTCTCTGGGCCATAGTCTGTGAATGAAGAATAACACATTGATGATCAGACATAGAGCTCTGGTTGTGAAGGCCTTTCAAAATCTAAAAGAGTAGTTTGCTTTTTTTTTTCCTAGAGGCAATAGGGAGCCAATGAAGTTTGTTGAGTAGAGTAGTGGCATAATAATATCTGCGTTTGAGGAAAATCATTTTGGTAGCTATGTGGAGAATGAATCGGACTAGATAGAGACTTGAGGCCAAGAGGCCATTTAGGAGGTCAAAACAATTTTGTAAGTAAGATATGATAAGTGTTTGAACTAAGGTTATGTTTGTATCAATAAAAAGAAAAGATAGTAATCAAGGGATATGGTGAAAAAAAATGTTAAGACCGCTGGGCCTGGTTGAATATATGGTGTGTGAGATAATGAATAGTCTGAGAAGTGTTTTCTTATTCTGATTATTAATCAGAATGATATAGTTGTGATTATTAATTATTAATCAATTATTAATCTAGGAGAAATGAACACATAAAAATAATAACAGAATAGGTTAGAGGGGATAGTCAGTGAGTTCTGTTTTAAACATGTTTAGTTCAAATTCTTTCTAGGATACCTTATTTGAATAGAAAACTATGGAACTGAAACTCTTAAGGGAGACTGGGAAGAAAAAGCCTTCAACTCAACTGGATCTTCTACATACTGGCTTTCTGACTCTTTAAGAACATGTTATTATGGGGTCAAATCTAGACCCCAAAGTTGGAGGGAAATAAAACAGCTTTATTATGAGAGTCAAGAAACAGCAATCATTCAAAATATGCACAAGCATAGGCAATAATGGGGTCAAGGAGATGGGCTTTTATACATAGAGGTAAAGAATCAAACTTTCCAGGTAGATTTAAGCTGTCTAATGTTTATCAGAAAGACATTCTGTGGTTTGGGGGAGACATTGCAGCATCTGTTAGTAAGAATTTTACATCACTCTTGGTGCCATAAAAGTGGTTTGGATCCTGAGGTAAAGAAGGACAAGGAACAAGATGAAGGGATTTTACAAAATTGACTCTGATACCTGTATTTAGATACATTATCATGCCACCATTTCTGCTTAAAAGTTCCATACACAATGAAATAGAAGACCTAAGCATAGATAGATGAAGATAGATAAAAAGAGATAAATAAATGAACAAGCCAGTGAATGAAAAAAGCATGTGAATGAATAAATGAATGGTTAGGAGAAAGGAAAAAGGATAAATAAGTAAATAAATACATGAATGAATGAATAAATGAATAGGTAACTAAATAAATTATATCTAGCATTTCTGTAGTACTTTAAAGTTTTCAAAGTACTTTACAAATACCTTGGGTTTTTTTGTTTTTGTTTTTTGCCCTTCACATCAATCATTGGATATGTCTTATTATTTCATTGTGGAGATGAGAAAACAGAGGTGGGCAGGAGGTGGTTGACTTGACTAGGGTCACATGGCTAGTTAGTGTATCAGGTTGACTTTGAACTCAGGTCTTCCAGACTCCAGTTCTAGAGCTCTAACCACAGTGCCACCAAGATAAATAAATTAATTACAGTTTTTTTTAAAATAAAATAAAAAAAAAACAACCCAACCCACACAAGGTGAGTAGAAGTGTGGAGTGGATAACTTTCAAATTAAATAGATCAGTGTCAGAAAGATCAGTGGTTAAGTACTATTCTGCCAAATACTTGCTTTGTTCCCATGGGTAAGTCACTTAAACCCCTTGGATCACCAAACAACTCTCTGACTGTAAATTACAAATTGTCACTCTGCATGATTTGAAAGAATTTCCATAGTTTTCCTACAGTTAATAAGTCATAAATCAAAAAAGTTCATGTTCAAGGTACTATTAATGGAGTTTGGATTACAAAGACTAAAAATATGTAACCCCACAAGTTAAAATTTTACTGGAGTGAGGGAACATGTATAGAGATAAATGAGAAAAAAATCAAAGTTATACAACATAATCTGAAGCCAGGGAAAGCAAAAATACCTTAGGTGGAGGATCATTTTGTCCACCAGTATCTCTAATTCAGAATGTGTGTTTTGAGATTTCACTTTAATTTGTTGTTTCAAAATGCTATAAATTGTTGCTAAGTATAGGCTTGTAAATGTAGAAATCTTAGGTTGAATCTTCTGAATTAACCTTTCAGTAGAAAATAAACATAAATAGACAGAACATCTATTTTAGTTAAATTTACACAGTTGTCACAGTGCTGCCTATATTACTGTTTTCTTTAAGTAAAACACCTGGATCCTCCACAGAGACTTGAAATCCACACTAAACCACTCAGCAGACAGCCTTCCTTGTCCTTGATTCATGTTCAAGATGTTATTCTGGAAATTGATTGTCATTATTACAAGGGGCAAATGCTGTCTGGGCTTTTCTCATCTTTGTTCCTTATTGGTACCATTAATATAGGAGGTGTGGAATAATTACTCTCCCCTTTTTTGTTCCTCCAGGAATATGATGGGGAAGTATTTGCAAAAAGGGAATTGATTAATTGATGTTGATTTGAGAACATACTTAACATGTGCTGATGGATGATGTCAGGGCATCAGGGAGATACAATAACTAGACTGCTAAAACTTGGAGTCAGAAAGACCTTGATTCAGATACTACTTTTGACCTTTAGTTGTGTTTCCCTAGGCAAGTCTTATAATCTATATGGGTCTGTTTCTCTATCAGTAAAATGGAAATAATAACATATGTGGTGAGATGCAGCACATAGTAGTGGGTATGAAAACTACCTCAGATCCAAGATAATCTGCTTCTTGAATATACTGGCTGACTCTGGAGAAGTCACTTCAATGTCTCAATGCCTCTAGTCAATCTTGAGAAACTTTTAACATTTTAAAAAATATACTCTAAAAACTCTTTTTCCCCTCTCTATTCAGTATGGACAATAAAAGTAACAAAAATCACAATGGATAATATTCATATCATACTTTCAGGTTTCCAAAACACATTAAACAACTCAGTGAAATAGGCACTCCTATAATCCCCATTTTACAGGTGAAGAAAATGAGGCTGAGAGAAAGGTAATGGGGTAAGGAGGAAAAGGAAGAAAATCCTATGAAAGTTCAAAAAGAGGACAAAAGTTTGGATAATTGGGTCAGGAGAGGACTAAGAAACGTTACAAAGAAGTAGAATGTGAATTGAGTCTTAACGGTTGGGTAGGTTTTCTGTAGGAAAAGTTAGGAAATGAAGTACACTACAGGAATACTTATTTAAAGTGAAGGGGCATCCCTCTCAGAAATATGGACTAATACAGTTAGTCAGGAGCATAGTGTGTGTGAAGGATATTCATGGAGAATAATGTGGAAAAATTTGATTGTAAACAAATTATAGAATACCATAAATGGCAGACTAAGGAGTAGGAACATTCATTCATTGGACAATGGGGTGCCACCACAGGAAAGAGAGTGGGGAAATGACATGATTAGACCTGTGCATTAAGTTGAATAACTTGACAGTATTGTATAGAATAAATCAAAGGATTACTGGAAGCAATTTTGAACATGAACACATTTTTCTGATTTCTTTTTCTAGCTATCAAAGGGTACACAAAAAATAATGATCCAGGATCCATACCCAGTCAAGCCATCAATGAAGAAATATTTATTAAGTGCTTACTATGTGCCAAGCACTATGCTAAACCAGTGTCCTTTGATGCCTAATTAAATGTTTATTCCAAGGTTCTTTCTTTTTCTTTTTTTTTTAAAGCAATTGGGGTTAAGTAACTTGCTCAGGGTTACACGGCTAGTCATTATTTATGCGTGGGTGCTCATTTTCTGAGGCCGGATCTGATCTCGGGTCATCCCAACTCTGAGGCCGGCGCTCTTACTCACTGCGCCACCTAGCCGCCCCTTTAGGGCAATTGGGGTTAAGTAACTTGCCCAAGGTTACATGGCTAGGTTTTTGTTTGTGTGGGTTAAGTGTCGGAGGCCAGCTTCGAACTCAGGTCCTTCTGACTCCAGGGCTGGCGCTCTATTCAGTGCGCCACCTAGCCGCCCCTCAAGGTTCTTTCTATACCACATCCCAACAGCTGGAAGAGTTACAATGAGACAGATTTTACTTTTTGACTTTAGTAAAAATTTAGGAAAGAGTTAAAGAATACTTGAACTACAAGAAATAGAGTAATGATTATAACAGAAAGTGAAAGCAACCTTCAACATTCTTCAACCTCTATTAGTATAAGGGTAGATAATTGGTGTAGTAGAGAATGCTAGACTCAAAATTAGGAAAAAAACTGAATTAGAATCCTGCCTCAGACACTTATTGGCTGTAAATACATCAGATGAGTCACTTCATTACTTCTGTCTCAGTTTCCCTATCTGTAAAATAAGGATGATTATCCCTAATTAACAAAGAGGAAAACAATGTTGAAAGAATGAAAACTAATTGCCCTGGATCAAACAACTGGGGACAGCAGGACTGAAATTCTACTGTGTTTAGAGTTCCCGGTTTTGGACTCCAACTGCAATATTGTAGTTGAATGACTTTTTTTTTTTTATTCTTGGCCCAACTTTATTTTTTTTTAACTTTTTTTTGGTGGTTTCATGTCATTGGAGAGGTAGTGTTCATTTCAACAAGCATTTATTAAATGTCTTAAGTTTACCTAGCTCTGAGGAACACAGACACAAGGAAGCAAGCTCTTTTCTTAAAGAATGTGTGACATTCTACTAGGAAGAAACAATATTATGCAGATAAATAAATACATATGTGCCACATATATATATATATGTAAATATAGGTACAAGCATTTATTAAGCACCTATTGTATGCATTAAGTGCTTACTGTGTGTGCTAGGTTCTGGTGACAAAGACAAAATGGAAAGGACTCTGAAACCTAGAAGTAAAAGACTTGGATACCAATTCCAAACACTACTGGTTGTATAAACATGGGCAGGTCATTTAATTTTAATGAATCTCAACATCCTCATCTATAAAATGGGAAAATCTGTACCACCTACCTCACAGTGTTGTGAGGAAAGTCTTTTCCAAACCTTACTGTGCTATAGGAACTGGAGTCATTGTCGTGTCCTTGGACATGAGATATCAACTATTGTTGATGAAGGCAATTACAGAACTCCCTCATCTTCCTCATTGCAACAGTTTAATGGGCTCATCAAAGTCTCAATGGTTTGTTAGTTGGGGTTTTTTTTTTTTTTCCAAACCACTCAAAGACTGTTCCCAGCATCCCAGATTCACAGTGCCATCAGAAGACCTTGGAAGACCAGCACAGGCAGAACAGAGGTCTGGGGGGCTGACACATAGCTTATTGATTGGGAAATTTTTGATCCCTCAACAATTATATTTGCATCTGAAGCTTTTGTTGGTGATAATTTGTGTGCCATTTTCTTGATATCCTCAATCCAGTCCAGATAATAGGATACTCGAGAGAAAACACTCGGGGAAATAGGGTCTATACACAGCCAGCCCCAGCTTGCAATTCCCACCTGTATCCAGGTCTCAGAAAATTCACAGACAAGTGGACCTCCAGAATCTCCCAGACAGATTGCCCTTTGATTGACCATGTCCCCAGCACACAGCATGCTGTCCTCAACGTTGTATCTCCTGCTGTCTGTCATTGGAACGTCATAAAATAAACTGCATAACTGATTCTCAATAAGAGGGACTTCAGCCTCTTGGAGAGAGCGTGCTGCCTGGAGCACTCCTGTTTCTGTGAGAACACCCCAGCCTGTGATCCAGCAAGAAGATCTCCCTTCATAATATAACCCAGGAGTCGGCAGGCAAATAGGGAGGACGTATGGAGAGAAGCCAACTGAAGATCCCAGTTTCAACAAGGCAATGTCATTTCCAAACCGGTGATTCTTGGTAAAGTTTGGGTGCGTGAAAATATTTCCCACTGAGACCTGGAGAGAATGACTGTTTCCTTTATGCAAGTTGTTGTAGCCCACAAAGACCATATACATACTTGGATTCTTGGACTTTTGGAAGCAATGGGCTGCTGTGAGTACCCACTCGGACTCAATAAGAGATCCTCCACAAATGAATAATTCTCTATACCACAGGCTGACTTGCCAAGGCCACTTCCCCTCAGGAGCAGGCTGGCCCCCCATAATTTTCCCTGAGAACCGGGGTTTCCCGCACACTTTATCAAGGTTGCTATCAGTGGATCCTGTGGATGCCGGCAGCAGCAGCAGCAGCAGGAAGGAGGGGAGCGGCTCCAGGCCTCCTCCAGCAAAAAGCCTCGGAGATGAATGCATCCCCATGGCGGGTCAGGTGGGGCCCTGTCTCTCCTGGCAGCATGACTTTTTTTTTTAAAGGGAGAGAAGGAAGAAAAAGAAGGGTGGCAGAGAAAGATATATGGAGAGAGGGAGGGAAAGAGACAGAGGGAGGGAGAGAGAATCTTGTTTGTAGTGTTTATTTTACATATACTAGAAAAGTCATTTTTACTTTGATTTTGAAGATTTATTTAAAATGGGCATTGTACACATTTAGGCAATATAGCATATATGACTAAAAAATGAAACATTTGAAGATAAAACCTAATTAAAAATTCCTTGCCAAGATCAGGGAACCACAACACTACTATAAATGAGCAAGTAAGAAAAAAAAAGTACATAGGCAGTTTATTGGAGATCTCAAATGGGCTTTTAGAAAAGAGGAATATTGTGGAGAAGAAACAAAAATTTACTTATTGGATAGATCTTATTTTCTGTTCCATCTTTATAATGATTCTTCATTTCTGTTTTAATCTAATGTCCTTATAAACTTTTAACATTTGAATAATCAACATTTACTGTCATCATATACTAAACCACACCCTACGTATGTGGGAATAAACAGAAACATAAGACACCATTCTTGTTCTCATTGGGTGATAAGAATTATATACAGAAAAAAAAAAAACAGTTTCTTAAGAATAGGAAGGCATAATGAAAGAAAAGGGAAAAGGAGGGAGGGAAAAAAGGGAAGGAAAGAAACAATTTATTGTCTAGTATGTGCCAGGCATTGTGCTCAGCATTTTAAAATGATCTCATCTGAACCTTAAAAAATCCTGGAAAATAGGTGCTATTATTGTTCCCATTACATAGTTAACAAAATTGAGGCAAACAGAAGTTACGTGACTTGCCCAGTATCATACACTTTATAATTTCTGAGGCCAAAGACAAATATAAACTCGTTTTCCTGATTCCAGGCCTAGTGCTCTATTCATTGTATCGTTTAATTGCCACGATACCAAGTAATACATGATTATCTTCAAAATGAGACAGTATAGATAGCAAAACATTCAGCATTTATAAAAAGGGAGGGGATAGAAGTAATAAAATCATAATAATAGGTGAAATTTCATTTATTTTTAATCAAGCATGTATTAAGCAAGCTCTGTTGAAATAGTTTCTATACACTATTAGTATATACTTTCATATTTATTTATCGATCAACAAGTATTTATTACTATATGTCTACTATATGGTCAACACCTTTAGGGATACAACTACATAGGATTAGACAATCCCTCCATATGATGAGCTTGGAATACAGTCTTTCCTCACTTCTAATTCTCAGAAATCTGTCTTACCTTCCTTAAAATTTAAAGTGTTGCCTCATTTAGAGAGGCTATCTGTATCCCACAGCATTCCTCTCCCTAGTTGCTAACATTCTCTACCTCATCAATCATTTTGTCTTTAGATGTACCAAGAAAATGAAATACAAGCTCATTTTTGTGCATAATTTTAAATTTTGTGCTTTGTCCCTTACACTGTTTTTGGTTGATCCCTCACACTATGTTTGGTACTGGGTGGTTACCATGAAAAATAGTATGGAAACATTTAATTAGAAGACTTGGATTTTAAGTACTGCTCTGATGCTTACTATCTGTTTGTGGCTTTGACTATACAAATTTCTTGAGCCTCTTTTCTCCTCTCTAAAATGAATAAGTGATGCTAGATGACTTTTAAGCTACCTTAAAGGTCTAAGTTTATATTCTGTGATCTTTTTGCCTAGTCAAATAAGATATGAACCTTATTAATAGAAAGTTTTCTATATTTTTCAACTCTTAGTCACTCTTTATGACCATATTGTTTTCTTTACATCATTTGAATGAGTTACTCAGATGAGAATACTAGAATTATCACCAAAGGTATAAAACTGCCATGCAATAAAAAGATTTAACTGTTCTTGACTCTAGAATGGCAGCACACTAGGTTAAGGATAGCATGGTGGCATTTTATTTGGAGAAAATCAGATATCATCTAAAACTTTCAAAAGCTTAAACCATAACATCGTTAAAAATAAATTAATTTTCAACAGAGATTATTGTATGCACATATTTCAAGAATTTTATTAAAGAACATCTTATGTATGTGACTACCTAATGTTAATTTAAGTAGACTTAGATTTAATACAGGACCCAAGGAAAGTAAATTATGTAGAAGAATGATACAATGGATAGGTCACTGACTCTGGAGTTAGAATACCTGAGTCCCAATCTTGCCTTTGAGGTATATTACCCAAGCAAATTCAGTCAACTTACTTTAATTTCTCTGAGACTCAGTCTTCTTTTTTTTTTTTAAGCAATTGGGGTTAAGTAACTTGCTCAAGGTTACACGGCTAGTCATTATTTATGCGTGGGTGCTCATTTTCTGAGGCCGGATCTGATCTCGGGTCATCCAAACTCCAAGGCCTGCGCTCTTACTCACTGCTCCACCTAGTCGCCCTTTAGGGCAATTGGGGTTAAGTAACTTGCCCAAGGTTACACGGCTA